>JAUMJL010000857.1:0-298560 GCA_033558185.1 Dromococcyx pavoninus
CAGGGGCAGAGCAGCAGTAACAGCAGCAGGAGAAGGAGGGGGAGAGGTGGCGGCGGGGGGAGAGCGGAGGGGAGGGAGCGACAGACGGAGAAGGCGCGTGCGAGGGCGCGCGCCTCCGTGCGTGTGTGAGAGAGGCTGTGCGCGCGCCGCCGGCGTGCAAAGAGAGGCGGGGGGCTGCGCGCGCTGCTGCGGCGGCGGCCGGCGGGCGGGGGGGGCGGGGAGCCGTGTGGGCTCAGCGCTCGCTGCCTCCCTCAGTGCGTGCTCGGCGGCGGCGGCGGCGGCGGCAACGACGGGAACCAACATTGTTCTCAGTGCGGATCGTGACTGCCGATTACTACATGGGCAGCCCGCTGCCCGGCTGGATCCCTGCCAGTCCCGCTTCCGAGAGGCCCCGACGCGGCGGGTGCCCGTCGTCAGAGTGTTCGGCGCCACCCCTGCAGGTAAGGGACCCTCGGCCCCACCGCTGCGGCGCCGCATCCCGCTCGGCAGGCGGAGGCAGCGGCAGCCCCGGCTCTTTGTGGCTGGGTCGCGCCGCTGTGGCGCGTCTCACCTGCCAGCGGCGACTGCGAGGCAGGGCGTCGGGCCCGGCCGGAGCCGCGGGGCGGCGGCGGCCGGAGAGGAGGGGACAGTGCTGGGCTCGGGGGCAAGTGGGGGGTGGGGGGGGCGCGGAGGGGTCGTGTCCCGCCGCGCGCTCCCGGCTGGGGGGGGAGGGGGATGGCTGGGGGGGTCGACGGCGCTTGGGGAAGACCGGGCCGCAGGTGCCGGGTGGGGCGCTGAGGCGGAGGGGTCGCGTCCCACCGCGCGCTGGGCGGGGGGGAGGGTGGCGGCGCGCGGGGCCGGGGCGCAGGTTTGGGGAGGGGGGCGGCGCGGGGTTGGACTGTGGAGGCGGGGGTTGAACGCGGGGGCTTTGTGCCCCAAGCAGACCCTGTGGGCAGCCAGCCCCCCTTTCCCCCTCCCGCGCCCCCGTGCAGACACCGCTCCCCACCCCCGGCAAGGGCACGGTGGCAGCGTGCGGGGCTTAGGGCAGCACGTCGGGAGGGATATTTGCGGGAAGGATGAGCGTACTCGGGGGAACCTTTGAACGTAGTCAGAAGTGAGACTTATGCGGCGCTTGGAGCGCGGGGATTGTTTCGGTCTTGGGCTCGGTGTGGTCCGCGCATCGTGTGAGTCGAGAAGGCATTGGTGCTGCACTGCAGAAGGGAACGTTCTCACCACTGGCCACATGTTGCCCCCCTGAGACCTCCTCATGTCACATCCCGTTTCTTCGTTGTCTCATCTCTAGGGACTCGTAGTTATGGTCTTCCCACATCTCAAGGGTGTTTCTGATCATCAAAACAAATTCATAACAAATTTAATATTTAGGAAAATTAATTTAATATTTATTTTGTTTTACCCATACGTTGAATATTGTGCTGCAAAAACCCCTCTGTTCCTTCAGATATTAGACATGTTAAGCGTCATTGTTTGTGATCCCTTTATACTTACATTGTGTAATGCTGACCTTGGGAATTAAGGTATTTCTGCATATTTTATTGACTTACATGTTGAAAATGCGATATTGATATGTATGTTAAATGTTAGGCAAGACAAAATAGATGAAATAAAGTACAGTAATGGTATCATTCCCTTCACTCAGTAATTATAGTAGAGCAGATTTTTTTGGTGGTGGTGGTTTTCTTTCTGGTGCTTTAGTGTGGGGGTTTTTTGGGGGGTTGTTTTATTTTAGAATTATCTGTCTGTTCTCTCTTTAGGCATGGAGGAATATGAGATACTGAAGCTGTTGTGGTCTGATGCATCTACAGTTCCGAATTATTAAGTGGATGAGTGGGATTAATGCAATATTGAAATAGTGGGACCTATTTTATTGTGGTTCTAATTTTGCATACGAAGGAGATATTATGTAATAATATTTATGTAATGGCATGAGTAACTATTCATTATTTAAAAATGTAGAGCCTGAGGTTGTCTGGCAGGTAACAGGCTTTCAGTGCGTGTGTGTGGTTAACTCATTAAGGCTTATTTTCTTTTCAGAGAATGTTTAGACTATGCCATATCATGAATGAGGCATCATAAAGTAAACAGCGAAGTAGTTTAGTTGTCCAGCTATTAGGAACATAGTAGGAAGTCCCTGGCTTCCCAAACCATAAACTTTAATATTAGTTTGCATAATAAAAGTATTTCTAATTCATCTTGGTTAGAGAGGATAGTTCAGTACAGTCTGCAAAGGAAGCATGACTTGGCTACCTTCTACTTCTTTCTTTATTAAACTTCTTAATGGCTTTTTTTTTCCTTTAGTAATATTTGCTAATAAGCTTCAAGGACTTCTTATTACACCTCTGCAATATATTTTTCTTTTTTAGAAAAGGAGACAAATGTAATTCTATCTCTTTTCAGAAGTGTTGGACTTGAGCAGTCATTGTTAGAAGTAATGTGTGTGACTTGTTAGAGAGGGTTGTCTAATAATTTACTTCAGAGTTGACATATAAAATGAAATTAAGTATATTCACTTACACCTACATTAACATTTTCTTTGATGAAAAAGAAATAGTGAAAACAACTTGCAATATACTATATAAGACAGTGGAGTGTACTTACTGTTTAGCTTACAAGGAAAGGAGCATGATGCCTTTCTTCCCTTTAGCTGGTCTGGATAAGAATAACCCCTTCTTGTTGGGTTTAAGGTGTATATCTTGCCTATGGGAAAAGGTTCTTAGTTGCCATGCTGCCTACATGACAGCAAATCCTTATGTCTGTATAGGCTGCTTCACCTCCAACATCATTACTTCTGCCCGAATCTTAGAATGTTTAAAGGTGTCTGTCCATGCTGTGCAGCTAATTTCGTGGTCGGGTTCAGAACAGACTCCACATTCCACCTGCTGAGTGAAGAGGAATTGATTGGTATGGAGAAGTGGCTTATGCAGATGTTCAGAAAGGCAGCACTGTATGTTGTGTCTAGTATCAGCTATGGACATGGATTCTAAAGGTATCTACCTACTCTCTGACTCTTTTTCTGTAGGTAGTGTGCTCAGTGAGGTATATGAATGACAAGGATCGCCTGTGTTTTTATCTTTGAGGGCTGTTATGTAACGCTCTACTCAACAATTGATTCGTAAAGGTTTGCTGGCACAATCTATAAAATTAAAGTGGTTTGTGGAATGGTTGTTGGAAGACGTAAAAAACAGACTTTTAATTAAAAATAATGGAAGGATGAACTCCTAGAATAGACTGTGTTGGCAGTAACACTTGACAACTTCTTTAGGTCTTTTGAGGAAGAAATCTCATTGTATTTGGCAAGACTGTGCGAGTCATCTCTTGATCTCCTGCAACTTTTGTGTAAGAGCTTGAAAGGCAAGGAATTGTTTAAGCCCATAGATCCACCTACTATTTTGTGTTGTTCTGTGAAATACGAAGAGTAAAATTTTGACTACAATAGCAAAAGGTGAAGTGAAGCACCACTAGAATTTATGTTTGAATGCAACTTAGCTGGTTGAGCCATTTCATTCTATTTTAGCCATTTGGTGCTAGAAGCAGACTGGCATGTGTGTTGACATAGTGACTTGGACAAAAATAAAATTTCAGAAATACTACAGCACTGCCGTTGTGACAATGCAATGAAAGCAGTGTTAAATTTATGCTTCGTTGTATAAGATCATAGATAGTACTTGATATGGTAGTCTTTAAAGGAGTGTTGTAATATTGCTGCTTATATTTAAAAACAGTAGGTTTTAATTCACTAGGTAAAAATCAACTATGGAACAGAATTTCATTATCTTCTTGGACAGTATTTCTCTTCTGCTAGCTAGGAGTTCTTGTAAATGCTTTTTATAAGAAAAGAAGAAAAACCTTTGAAAAGCTGCAGGGCCTGTTAGAGTGAAATTGTAATGAAAATAGAATTTTTTGTTTACATATGGTCTTTTGTTTAATTGGTGATTCTTGAACTGTTGTTCTTGTTGCTAAGTTGTGGTGTATGAAGGTATCAATATTTTGATTTATTTCCTATTAGCTTTTCGCTGTTTCAGGCTCTTGGAATCTTTCCTCAAGATTTCATTGACCACTTCAAAATAAGGTTCTGAATGCTCAGTTGGTTGTTTCTGCCAGGTGCTTATTCAACTGCAGGAGGACAGAACCAAACTGTAAATCCATCCATAAAGAAAACTGCGTGAAACAAGACGTCATGTTAGGAGAGACATTAACAGACAAGCTGAGGTTGCTAAATTATCGCATCGCTTAACAGGACTGAGTGCAAGTAGTGAGGATGGTAATTGTAAAGCACATACAAGATACTTGGTAGTATATGATAATGAATATTGTAAAATGGGCCATTGAAATATTTTTAAATATCAGAATTCTGATTTGGGTGTGATTTGAGGCTGGTACACGTGATAAATTTTACAGAAAATTTATCATTTAAAATTTGCTTTTGATGGGCATTATGCTGAGAAATGCGTGTTCGATTAACGAAGAAGAAAAGGCAGATTAGGAATATACCTAAGAAAAAGCAGTGTGTAATTTGAGAAATAGTCTAACTCTGCTGTCCTCTGCTGCCACTTTATGTATTTGTCTCTTTTTGTAGGGTTTTGTATTTTACATTATGAAATCACTGATCCAAGAATGAATCTTACTTCAGGGCAGCAGGAAAACTCAACCAAGGAAGAGGCTGCTTTGAAGTTACTCTTGTGTGCTTTTGATTATGTGTTTTTCTGAGGCTAAGTGTAATTTAGAGTAGGGGTTTACAGTCAGCAAAATCTGAAAGCATTTCAGGTAGATGTCTAAGTTTGGTGGTTTCACTTCTTGGTTTTCTGAGAGGAGAGAGAAAAAAGCAGAGGCAAACTCTCCAGCTCAAATCTGGCTCCCTTCCAGCAGCAGTAGCTCTGGTATGACTCAGTGAGGGGGCCTGCTTGTCTTCTGTCTTCTGTTCTTCCCTCCCCTTCCCCCCTTCACTGACCTGGCTAGGCTGTATATCTGATCCTGTCCCAATGTCTTTCTTTTCTCTATTGCTGCTCGTTTGAGAAGGAGTGAGCGAATTGCAGGAACTTTCTGCTTTCTACACTCAGCTCGTGACTAACTTTTTTCTCCCTGCACTTTCACTACCACTTCAGATAGTTTGTCCCACCGTTCCCCTTAGCCTCCCTGGTTCATTGTCTCGGTATTCACAGTGGAAATCATTTCAGTTGCGGCTACTTCCCGTATTCTATATTCCACTTCTCAGATGTGGGCACTTCTCGTTAACAGTCTTCCAGTCTCTTCTGTGGCTTCATAGTGAGGATATGAGGGTGGAAATAGGATATAGCTATTGTGGTGAGGCTTATGCTTCTGTCTGACTTTTTCATACGCTATCCCAAAATATGCCAGCATATGACTCTTGATAGGGACTTATTCTGTGGACTGCAACATGGCCTAGAAGATTTTCAGCATTGTACAGTATAGCTCCGCTTCTAGCGTGCCATTTTTGCGTCTTGCACTGACAGGCTTCTCGTACTTCTGAACAGCTATTTGAAAAATAGCATCATGTCCATGTGTTTCTCTTTTCTTCAGAGAGTCATAGCTTCTATGAGATGCAAACAGGGCTGAAGTAGGAATGAAGAATTTGAGATAGTGTATTTATTTTGAGATCATTTTCAGTAGCACAGCTTTGTCAGTGATGTGATTGGTGGTCACTAGCGTGTAACTTACCTGGTTCTTAAAAGGATGTGTCTTCTAGTGTGGCATGGGGTTTTTGTGTTTCGCTGGGTTTGGTTTTTTTAAGAACCTTCTCATGTTTTTTGAGACTTTTGTTACATTCTTTGTATAGATTGCTTGTTGAGTTGTTTGAGCAATGAGAGGCTGCTTGAATAAAAGTAGCAAATTTAATATATGTATATATGACTAGCTTTAATTTTGTTTCTTAAATAAAACTTAAAATATTACAGTAAAATAAATATACTAAGTGGAATTCAGATACTGGTTTCATAACCATTTTCTATTTGCTAATATGGAGTACCTCTTGGTCAAGTCTCTGAACATATTTGTGCTTTTGTAATTCAGTCAAAAAATACATGTATAACATTATGTGCTGAAAACTCCATCAGGTATAGACTTAAGTGTTTCACAAACTACCTGCATCTATATTGGGTTTAATATATAACTTGGGACTGGGTTTTATGATTAGTGCTCCTGGAAGTAGGCTAACAGCTTTTTCAACTTCCAGTTCTTTTAAATACTTCTTAAGGGTCCCTTTTGGCTGCTTGTTGAAATATCTTCTCTTTCATGTGTGTAAAGTGAACCTGCTCAAAAATCTCCCTGGCCTGAAAATAGTTGTGTCTCTTATTTTTACCAGAGTAGCACAGATATCACTACTGAGTTTGGCAGAATTAGACAATGTGTAAACAGTGAGAAACAGATCCCGCTCAGTAATTTTTGCAGTCTGAGTAGACAAGATAAATCCCTGGAATAAACAAATAAGTGCTATCTGTTTCTTCTCAGTCTCTTGTTCCAGGCTTCCAGTATTGATTGTTTAATAGCCTGTTCTCCTACCTGTTGTCATTACTTTTTGTCCTTTACCCTTGATTGACTTGGTTGACCTTTGTGTGCAGTGGGCCTCTGAGAAGGATGATGACAGCAATGAAAATGTAACCATTTGGAAAGAGGTAGCATGAATGCTCACACTGAAAGATTTACAGTGGATGTTTGATCTCACACATAAAGCAGCTGAAGTCTTTCAGTGTGATTGGACAGAGTCGCTGGAGGTTCCATCTCATGTTAAGAGAGATCTTCTGATCAAACTCTCAGGACAATTAGCAGTCAACTTTTTTTTTAATTAAGCATTCTGTATCTTCAGGTATTGCAAAGCCAGCTTCTGAAAAGCCAGTATCTCATCCTCCTCATCTGTCATCACTGGATGTTGAGTTGACGACTGATGATCTTGCTTCTTCCTCTCTGTCCACTGTGTCATACATACTGTCCCTATGTGTTACAGTTTGTGTGGTTTTTAAGTTTCTGTATATGTCTCCTCTGTACTACATTCATTCTGTGGGGACAGATTGTTTTGCTATCTGTTAAATTCCTATCTAACATTTCAGGAGCCTGTTCTTGATAGACAACAAAGTATAGCTGTGTAAAGAAAAGAATGGATTTGCTTAGGGTCCCACAGCAAAACTATAGCAGAGCTGATAGTGTGATGAAGAAGCTACTGTCTGCAAGCAGTGTTATTTCTGTGCTGCTGTGCCACCCAATAATGTTACTGTAAGCTATAAAATAATATTCTTTTATATGTTGCGGAGCTATTATAACATTAAGGCTTAGGTTATTATAACATTAGGTTATTATAACATTAAGACAAGGTCCAGAGACTGGTTGCAAAGATCTGCTGTGAAACATGTATAGTAAGGCTGTATACTATACCTATGTGTATTCTGGTGAAACGAATGACTTGGAGGAATGCAGTGGAATAAGCAACTATATGAGCTTACACACAGGCTGTATATATCTGCATATATCTCAAAATATGCAAGAAACAAATACCAGGTTAAGTTTGCAGTACATGTAGGTACTGTCTGAAATACCCGTGTTTGCATAGGCTTTATTCATGCATGCTTGTTAAAGTTATTTTCTTTCAAGAGTTGCTCTTTATTACAGAGAAGTTATAAGGTGTGTAGAAGTTTGTGGGGTTTTTGGAAGGGTATTTAAATAAAACTTCACACTTGCTGGCTGGGGTGGGCCATATGGCTTATTAGGGAACCATTTGATGTCTGCGTACTCCAGCCTCTCTGTGATCAGCATGCAGATGGCCATTTCGGGTAACTTCTTCCCTTGCTCTTCTATATCCAGTCGATCGTGTTGACTGCCTGTTCATGAGTTCATGTTATGTGACCTTGGTGTACGTCTGCATGCTTTCTCAGATTCTTAGGTTGTGCAGTCATCGTCCTCTGAGATATTAAAAAGCTCCCTGGATGTGGTCCTGGGTGACTGGCTCTAGGTGGCCCTGCATGAGCAATGGAGTTGGAACAGGTGACCTCCAGAGTTCCCTTCCAACCTGAATCATTCTGTGATTACTCTTGTCAGCAGTGAGTGTTCCGGTGCTCTCTACAGCCTGTTCATGTGTCCAGGTAAACACAGTTACATCCAAATGTTGTGGAGAGGTTGCCAAGAAGCTGTCTTTGAGTTGATCACCCTACAGCTGTAAAAATTACTGGAAGGTTTTGGCAGTGTTAGTGAAAACTGACTTAGATTTGAAAAGAAGTATAGAAGAAAGAATATTCATTGCAGAGGCCATTGCTAGGTTGGGTTTGTCCCTCAGTGACAGGTTCTTTTCCTAAAAATTACAGAGAAAGTAGGAGCAGCCACTGCTTATTTACATTCAAATTGTGCCTCTCCACTGTTTGCTGACTAAACCAGTGTTTACTACAGCAGAGCACTGTGTCCTATTTTAGGTGCAATACCAACATGTAGTGTGAATATTGAAAGGGTTGTGGAATGTTGCACCTAATCCATAATACTTGGCATTAGTTCTCAGGGGAGATTTACAATACAAGTTTTCTGAGTTTTGTATAATGAGATGCATAATGAGTCCTTTTGTGTTTGAAACTACCTAGGTGGGTTTCTGTATAGCACAAATCTTATTAAGCAGTGGGAATTGGAAACTGATTCAGCCTTCACTTCTGCAGGTACTGCCTTCAGATCAGTAATGAATACATTTTTTATTGCTGCCACCCTTATTATATTTATTATCTAGATGAGGTTATTTTCTGGAGTTCTCGATGTAACAGCTGTTATTTCTGTTTTAGAAGTTACCTATTCAACCTAGCTAAAATACTACAGAAAACTTTCATTGCAGATGAATCTTCCTTCATGTTCTTGTGCGATTTTTATCCATTGACTGTTAAGCAAATGGTTTTGTGGTGTTCGCATTTGTAAGCAGTAAAACCTATTTTACTGTCTGTAGAAAATTAGAGGAAATTACAGGCAGTTTCTTACATTGAGGTAAAATTAATCTATTTTTATAAATACTTGGTAGCAATTCATTTTTCAGCTGTTTGAATTAGCTTCGGAGAACTGAGGCTTAGCCATCTTCACTGTTACACCTAAATAGTAGCAGTAATAATAACCCAGTTCTGTTGTAAGTGTTAGATGTTTGTCTATTTCCTACAAGAGAAGTGTGTTTTTACCCTGAGATTAATGTTGAAATTGGAAGGGACCTCTGAAGATCTGGTTAGTCCAAGCACCCTTCTCAAAGCAGCATCAGCTAAACGAGCTCCAACTGTGGAAATGTCACAACCTGTCTGGGTGATAAATTCCAGTGTTTGACCACCCTCACAGTAAATGGAAACAAACCAGGGGCAGGGGGTGGTGGACTGACGGGGACAACAGAACAAACAAAAGAACACCAAACCCACCCTGAATTTTTGAGTTTCTTGTTTTTCAATTTGTGTTCATTGCCTCTTGTCCATTTACTGGGCACCACTGAGGAGAGTCTCCTTTACTCACTCTCCTTTACTGCTTCCTATTGGATGTTTATACGCATTGATAAGATCCTTCCCTCCCACCTGCAATTCTTCTCTTCTTTAGGCTGCAAAATCCTGGCTCGTGCAGCCTTCCCTCGTATGTGATTCTTCAGGCTGTTAATAATTTTCATTGCTGGGCTTCAGTATGTCCATGTCTGTCTTGTACTGTGGAACCCAGACCTGGATCCAGCACTCCAGATGTCTCACCAGTGATGTGTAGAGGAAAAGACTTACGCCCCTTGACCTGCTGGTGTTGTTCTTCCCAGTGCAGCCTGGGACACTATTGGCCACCTTTGCAGTTGAGGCACATTGCTGGCCTGTGTTCATTCAGGACCCCTGGGTCCCTTTCTGTAAAGCTGCTTTCCAGACAGTCTGCCTCCAGTCCATAGTGATGTATGAGGTTGTTTCTCCCCAGGTGAGGACTTCGCGTTTCCCCTTGTAGGGCTTCATGAGATTCCTCTCTACCCGTTTCTCCAACCTGTCAAGGTCCTGCTGAATGTGTGCACAACACTCTGCTGTATAAGGCACTCCTCCAAAACTTATCGTCTGCAAACTTACTGATGGTACACCTGTCCAATGTCCAGGTCATTAATGAAGTCGTTAAATACTGGCCTTGGTATTGACCTCTAGAGTACACCACAAATGACTGGCCTCCGTGTTGCATTATTGCAAGGCCTCTTCTCACTTAACTTTTAATTTCTCTCCCCACTGCATAACAGTCACATCTGTTTCAGAGCTCTCCAGTGTATGTTTTGTTGTTACCTGTTCCTTTTTTTTAATATGCCATCCTCTGAGGTGAAAACATGCATGCTTCATTTCATTTCTGATTACAGCAAGGTTTGTTTTGTAGCATTTATAAAACTTCTGTGTAGATTTTGGGTATGGCATGACTATGTAAAAGTAATAAATGCTGGGTCTTTCTTTTCTAGTTTTTTATGGTATGTTTTACCTGATCAGAAAACATAGGAATGATATAAAATAGCTGAATATAAGTTGTCGTTTGACTAAAAGGTTGTTCTATATCAGAAATACAGTTTTAAGTTGTCCTGTGTTTTCCTTACTTTAGAGAAGTAGAGTGTGTTTTGCATAAAGTAATTTAACTTACCGTAGTAATTCAGGTCATTCTTCACTATGTTTTTTTCATGTATAGTTCTTAAGGAATTTGTGCATTTATGTGTACATTGGTAAACCTTAAATTTCCATGCAGAGATGAATTTAGTGTCTTTACTATCTAGATTCCTGTTTTGAGTCTGATGCATTAAAAAAAAAGCAGAAAACCACCAACAAACCCCCTCCCCTTAGGATAGTTGCGAAGAACAGAATGAGGTTCTGCTTAGCATTTACAGATTGTTCAAGCATGTCAAGTTTTGGTGAGCTCATGTTCTTCTGCCAATGGTTGGAAACCTAATCAAGGAAATAGTAATTTTTAACCACTGCTATATTAAAGATGAATGACTTAAGAACAGAAACCGGTTGTTTTAGATGATGTGCAGATAGTGGTGGATAGTCTTCACTCCAAAAAAAATTGTGTTCTGTATAAATGGAGCATTAAAAGGTGTAGGAAGAGTGATAAGTTATGAAAACACATGGCATGGCAATATTGTTAGCCATTATTTTGAAGTGGAATTTTGTAGGAGGGATTGCCTGAATGGAAAAACAGGAGGAGGGGAGGATGTGTTGATGGCTGGGAATGGAAAGGAATATGTGGAGCATGTGAGGTGAGCTGGGAAGTGGGGGTTGGAGGAACGAGAGTGCTGAGAGCCAGAACCGCAGAAAATATTGATGTTGGAGTTGCAACAACAGGGACCAGTTATCTAGCTGCTCCCTTTTGGTTTCACTTGCTTTGGCTCATGGGGCTGATTGATCCCCTGGAATTTTTTATCTCCAGACTTGTTGCTGGAAGTAGATGAGGTTTTACATTAAGTTTATTGCCCTGTGCAGTGGGAGAAGAGAGAAA
The DNA here is from genome assembly GCA_033558185.1 of Dromococcyx pavoninus. NCBI lineage: Eukaryota > Metazoa > Chordata > Aves > Cuculiformes > Neomorphidae > Dromococcyx > Dromococcyx pavoninus. The sequence continues at coordinate 11,437 of JAUMJL010000857.1, forward strand.
GAAAACAAAATACTCCCCAACTGAGAACTGTCCGAGAGGTGTAGAACGTAGCAGAGAACTACAGTAATCTCATGAGTGCTATGCGGTTAGTGAGCATGTTTTATGTTGACTGCTTTCATTAAAATGTGTATATTTTTTTGAGTTAAGGGATGTGAAAATATGAATAAAATTAATTCAAATATCTGATGTTCATCTTCCCAATGTATCAGTGGAAATTAACTAAAACCAGACAGACTTGAAGACTGACTCTGCAGTGTGATGCATGCACAAGAAAATACATCTCTTGCTGGCAGAGAAAGATAGGTGGGCTTGCATAATGTAGGTGCATATGTGGCAGATTTGAAAAATGGAACGCTAAAACAAACACAGTGAGAGACAAGTCATTTCTTCAACTGATCATCTCTTTTTTAGTGTAAATGGACTTTCTGTAGCCTATTTGTCATGTTCTTCAGTTGCTTTCATAAAAATCTTATTTGTGTAAGCTTAATTTGATGAAAGAAAACCTTACTGGTATCTTATTCTTTCCTAGTTAGTCTTTGGCTTTTTCAGAATGTCATTTTCTTTTGGAAACCAGTAGCAATGCAGTGTTTTAATTATTAATGAAATTTGGTTTCTGTAGCCATCGACTCACTCTAAACTATTTAATGTCACTGAATGTTTTAATACTATTGTTATTAAAGAATAAGTGATTGCATTTTTTACTTGTAGTACCCTCATGACCAGAGACTTGGTATTTTAATAGTGGAACATTGATGATGAGAGACTGAAGCTTATGCATTTTACAATGAGGTTGTGGAGGTGAAATGGTGATGGAAAAATAACAGTAGGTCAGAGTGAAGTTGGCCAGAAACCTTTACTAAGAAGCTGGTTTAGGAGGAAACCTGGTGATTAAGATTGTGGTGTAATGCTTTTATTATCTGAAAATATATAATTTGGTATACAGTGATCAGGAGAAGCAGAGTAATGTTTAAAACTGAGTAGTACAAAAACAAAAACTGTTTTTACAGCTGCTTTGCAGCAGTCTCAAGTTGAAACTTAAAACTTGATCATACAGTTGAATCTCTGGACATGCCTCTAAGATTGGTGAATTTTCAGATCCAGTATTTCACATTTTTTTTTTTATATTTAATTAAAGAATTTTGCTGTTTCAGTTCTTCAAAACAGTGGAGCAGGATACTGCTGGTACTGGAAGCACTATATTAATGGCGAGGATTACAGGAAGAGACACATATGAAGAGAGGAAGAAGGGCAAAATGAAACTTGGAGAATTAGAAGTCCATTCTATCCGCATTCATGAAGGAGTCTCGGCTTTTTTCCTTCTAAACTTTATTAAAATGGTTTCTTAATTTTTACAAATATGGCTGGTATCTGCAAGAGATCACTTCATTCCTTAGTGTTACTAGACATGATGAGTTTAGATATTCTGCTATTCTGAATATAAGCCTGTTTTTTGAGTATCCACAAATTGTATATTTAAATACATACCCAGAACCATAGTGTTTTTGACAGAACAGGACCTAATATAGCTGTTACAAATCTTATGATACAATTTTCAATGAGTTTTTCACCTTTGGGGGGCATGAAATTCTGCAGCTGTTGGCTTCATGTCCTTTATTTTCTTAGTTTTTAGGAGAGCTTTCTGATAAATCTTTGGCTCTGTCAATACCAGAGTGACTGAGTGTGGGTGCTCTCTTGTGATTATGTTTTGAAGTGTATGTTTCACTTGTTGGTGTGGGTTTATTTATCACAGTATCACAGTATCACAAGGTTGGAAAGGACCTCTGAGATCATGGAAAATACTGTTTAAAAATCAGTTTAAAGAAAACATGTAATTAAGTATGAAAGTGTAATCTATACAAAAGGTATAACTTCTAGAAAACTTAGTGATACCAGTTATTTTTTTTATTGCTTTTCTAAATATTCTTAAAAATTGGTTATTGTTGCTGGTGTTAGCCACAGTTTCTCAGTGTTGCTTTGTTAGTTCTTGAGTAGATTTTTCTTTGAAACTTACAGTACTGTTGAAAAGGATGGCATCATGTGACAGTTACAGTGCTAGTGAACTGAACCCTAATTGTAACTCCAAACATTCTTTCCCATGTTCCAGCTAAGGAATGAACGATGAAATCCTAGTTCTGATTACTATTTAGAATACTAATCAATTACTTTTAAAAACACAACTTATTTTTCATTTCTGTAGTCCTTGTATTCGCACCGTTTTAAAAGAAATGTGAGAACTAAATGTAGTTCTATGTAGCGCTGTAAATTTCTTTATGAAAGAAAACAAGATTACATATTCCAAAGTGCAGCAGCTGTCTTACAGCATCTGATTAGAATGATTTTTTTTTCCCCAAAGCACTGTGTTTTAAACAGTCTCTAATTTGAGTGTTTAATGTATGGTGATTATTAGTACATACTGTAAAGGAACTTTTTATTCTCTGATATTTTTTGCAAGCTAGGATGGGAATGGAAAGAATACATTTTTTTTGCATGTAAGGAAGCAATTTCTTTTTAACCTGTTGCGTTGGGGTTTTTTTTCTGCTTTTGTACAGTTTTCAGTTGACCAACAGAGTTTATCACCGCTATACATTACAGATTTTACAAGGAGAAAAGTATTTTTTCATCAACCTACATTCTGGTAGCTGCCAGCATGTAGAACAAGGAAATATCCAAGTTGATATTGGAGGCTTGCCATGGAGAAGCATAAGGCGCCAACTGCATGAAGTGTTGTTTTCCTGGCAAATTTCTTCTATGTACACTCATCCCTAACTCAGAAGTAAATCTGGTCCAAGGTAGTTTCTGCTTTTGTGAGTTAGTTGAAGTTCAGCTCTGAATTCATGAAGCATAGGTCACATCTGTAATGAAAATTATTGCTCTTTGACTTTGTAGTTGCACAATGAGGTCAAGAGCTCTTTTTCCATTCAGGAACTTGAGTCACATTATTTTAAAATAAGCTCAGTTGCAACTGGACATCATTGTCTTTAATTGCCGAGCTGTATTTTGAACTTGTTAACTTAAAAAAGGCTTGTAAAAATCATCTGTCATGAGGTGTAGTGGTATTTCTGCATAGGCCCAACCATAGACAAAAGGCTTTACTCCAAAGAGGATTGGAATTGTTGGAATTGTTGTGGTTTTGTATTAGAATTTGCTTTCTACTGTTAGTAAGGAATGTGATGAAAATGAAGTGATGTTTTTTAACAAGTGTGAGAAACAAATTGATAGAAAAGGAATTGTTGATGCAAGTAACACTCAATTTTCATTAAATGAAAGGTGAGAGAAGTGAAAAATGCAGTAGATGATGGTGATTATAATTAATATTTATTTAGAAATAGGTTGTTCCTTTTTTTTAGTGGGGAGACAAATACTTATGTTCTGTAATTGGCAGTTAACAGAGATCTTGATCCCTAGCCATTGAACAGTAGCAGACACAATAACAAGATTAATGTATCAAAAATATCATGTTTAAAGATTTTTGTTAACTTGCCATTGTTTCTTTGTTTCTTAGTGTTGAGACATAATTAAAATTTCAAGGGACAATTCTTTAGCTGTATGCGAGGAAGTTTATCAGTAGATGATCTGGCTAATGTGGTTCCATATTATCAAGACTTGATTCTTCAGAAGTATATAATATTCACAATTTCTATTAAATTGGTGCATTTCTGGTTTCCTCCAGGAGTTCCACCCTTACAGTCTTTATTAATAGGAATGTGCTACAAATGTTTTTGTTTAGAAACAAAATTTTCCTGTGTTTTTTCTAGTGCATAATTGTCAAGGGTAGTTACTAATTTGTAGGAGAAAATAAGCAGAACCCACAGTCTGATTTGTGTATGAGGTTAAATTTTTAGTTCTTTATGACCATAATTTTTAAGTGATTGCTATTTTTCATGCAGTCACAACTTAAGGTTTTTGTCTAACCCACAACACCCCAGTTCAGAATTTTATACATCAGCACCTGAAAACCTGATAATAGCAAGATACATCAAAAAACTTGCCATATCAAACGACTGTCCTGTTAATCAATACCTCTGTTGTTTGGTCATTATTTTGTACTTCTTACCAATTAGGGTTATTCTAAATTGTATTAAGCTCTTGCAAGAGAATAGTTCATTCAATTTTACTTTTCAAGATTACGTTCGAATTGAAAGCTGAGAATCGTGCAGAACTTTTGCAAAGACATTTGACATTTTTTCTTTTAATTCTACTTCTGCAATTTTTTTGAGTGTTTATCACATACATAGAATGCATGACTGCATTCTCTCTGAATGCTGTGTATGCAGTTAGCAAATGATTTTGTGCTTTAAAATAAGTAATTCTTAATTTGGTATTATAGATGTAAGATGAAGACTGAGGGATTGAATGACTTGTACAAGGTCATGAGGGTGTTGAAGTCAGATTCATCCTCCTTTTCTTGCCTTTAGGTATCTTAATCACTAAACCATCATTTAAGATAATGATATGCACTAGAGCTCCTAAGAATTTCTCACAAGATATGTGCCTTTATGCCATAATGTTGTGTACAGATTTGTACAGCTGAAATAATGAGCCATAGACTGGAGATACATTGTAAATATGTATTTAAAAGTCATAAAACAAAAGCCATTATTAAAAGGCTGTGTTTTGAGGGGAACTAAAGATGGCTGTGTTCATCACTGTCTGCTTATTTCATTGAAGATTATGCTTTTTTCATCATGTGTAAGACTTTGAATATTCTATACTGCTAAATGATTTCAATGACTCGTAGCATAGCATTTTATTTTCTGAAGATTAAAGTTTTGCCTGTGCTGTGTCTTCTGATATTTTTGAACCATATTCAGCTACATGTCTGCATGTGTGCTAGGAAACTTCCCCTTTCTGAAAGAATTGTTTGAAGGATAGTTCCTGACATAGTTTGGCTCACACCGTTCCTTTCTTTAAAAAAAAAGAAAATCCTTGGCAGGGAAACTTGGCAGACAGTCATATTGGAAAATAATAAACATGCCTCTGCCAGAAATGTTTGAATTTTGTTACACTCATCTGGTCTGGACCAGGAGCTGCGTAGAGATCTGTGAGTAGCAACAGTAGAGGCAGAGGAGCAATTTTTTCTATAGGCGTAGAGTTAAAATGATTCTTATTTGGAAGGCTACCTTTGTCATCAAAGAGTTAGAAACCTAGGGTTTTTTTTCTCTTAAAGTTTATTTTTCTGAATATGTAGTAATAAACTGAATCTAAAATTTTCTGAAACCTTTATTTTAGAACAGGACTGTGCAGAAACACCACAGATTTTTATTCCTGGTTGTGATCTGTTTCTTCCAAGTGTCTGTCTTGTCCAAGTGTTTGAGTGTCTACTGGAAGAGTAAGCGTTGAGAAGCAGTCTGGTTGTTAGGCTGTTAAAGTTCAGATTTTGTTGGAAAAACATCAGTGGAAAACATCAGTTTCCTGTGAGGTTTTGGAAAATGCTTGTAATACCTATAAAAATATAAAATAAAGTGAAAGAAAAGTCCTAATTTATAAATTGGCTCAGTGCTGCACTGGTAATCTGATCTCAATAATTTGAATCTACATTATCATATTTTTAGCTTTTGGTCTAATTGTGAATAAAAAATATCTCCTCCTCTTCATTGTCCTGAATTGTGCTATCAATATTTAGAGGTTTTGTTGTTCTGGATGCCTGAACAAGTTTAAATGTTTCAGTTGTTTCTTAAACTAATTGTTAACAATGTCATCTTTACTCTTCAAAGGACTGAATTAAACCATTCTCTCAAAAGGACCAGAACCCGAGACACCGAAATAGATTTCATTGTGCAGAATAAAAGTGATACCATTATTGCTGGAAATAAAATGCAAACACTTCCCAATCTGAAACACGAGAACAGGAATATTTGTTCTGTAATAGATCTTTCTAGCCTTAAGCTTGGGCCTCTGGTTAAGTAGTACTCTTCCTGCTTTACAGAACTGGGTACATCCTGAGAATCTTTTTTTTTTTTCTGTTTTAAAGTGAGAGATTAAAGTGACTTTATACTTCAGTGGCACAAAAACATCTTCGTGGATTGTGAGTTAACTGTAACTCTCCACAAGACTTCAGGGGCAAAAAAAAATTGAGGTGGTATTTGTCAATGTACTTCTGAACTTGTATAAGCATCTTTAGCTGTCTCTTGGCACTGGATGATTAGTGGCTTCAGGACATCAGCCTTTCTTTTTAGCTCTTGGAAATGTGAAGAATTGCTTTTCAGGAAGACTCCTAAGTATTTTCTTAAGATGTTTCTTTACTAAGCAGTTATCAGTAGATCTTTTGGTTCTTGCCAAAAAAGTATGTCGTACCATTTGCATTAACAGCCTGCGTGTGCTTTCAGATTTGGTGAAGTTTACTGACTTTCCGAAAATAATGGATTGCAATTCAAGCTCTTGTCTTGCTCAAACCTGCGTTGACAATGCAGGTAAAATTACTTGAGAGAATGTAGTCCTCCAGTCCTCTTGCTGCAGTCGTTCTCGAAGGGTGTGAAGCTGACATAATGTGCTGGTAAAAGCTGACAATGAAAAATGTGTTCAGTAGCTTCTAGTCTTCTTTGTTTTCTTTTAGGGCTAACTTCTGCTATTCCAATAGTTGTAGCAAGGGAAAACAATGGTTTGGGAAGATTACCATTCTGCCATCAGCTGAAAAGACAGAATAAATGCTTGTTTCTGTAAGCCCTTGGGTAAAAGCAATAAAGCCACTATGGGAAACCAAATAGTATGGAATAAACTGGTTTCAAATGTTTCCTTTGTACTAGTTTCATCAAAAGTTATATTCAAAATGTGTAAAATTACCTCTGATAGCTGATCTGTAGTGTTATCCCCAGGTTTTACCTGTTACTGTGATAGGAGACTTCATCCTGTTTACTTACAAAGCATACGGTGTCCTGGGAGTTAAATGGATTATATTTTTAGTTTTATCCCCTCCCCATTGCTCCATCCTTTAGGTAATACTTAGACCTAAAACTCTCCAACGTGCTTTTCATTGTTTTGTTTTTTTTCAGATCTGTACTACCTCTGCTTTTGTACAAAAACTCCTTAGTCCACATGGGCCTTTGATTAATGCAGTGAGATGTCTGTATTTTGTTTGGATGTTGTTATTTCGGTTATCAGGTTGTAGTGAGAGGCTAAATGAAGTCCTGTGGGTACCTTAAATGTGGGATGTCCTCCATCCTGTTACTAAATTCTGTAGCTTTTAAGCAGATTACAGATAAAAAGCGATGGCTTACCTTGATGCAACTAGATAGTTATGATTATTATTTTCTCAGTGCATTGGGAATGCAAGTTCTCTTGCACTTTATAAGCATTACCTCTTGCTTTTGATGGTCCATTCAACTCAAAGGCCTAATACAGCAGTATTTGAGATATTTCTATTCAACTTGTTTAGAAAATGGAATCAAATATCTGTACAAGGTAACTGATACACATACATTTTCAAAACCTGAATCAATAAAATTCTGTTTGCAAGATGCAGGTTTGTGTAGTATATATTGTTTGTTGCCATCTTCAATTTAAGCAGGATTTTGTGTAAAGCCAAACTTCTTAGAAAAATAGCAGCAATCTGATGGGACATAAAAGAAAGCATCTTGGGAACAGAGGTAGACCTGTGTTTTCTGATTTGTGATCTTAACATTGTTTTCAGTTAAGAGCCATTTCTGTAGTTGCAGTTGCAAGGAAACGTTAAACACCAAAACCAAATCAATGTACTAGAATGCTGTCTGTTTGAGCTGTCACAGAGCTTGAAACAGTAGCTCTGAGGTATCAACTAACCCATTCTTAAAACTGTCAATTTGAGTGCCAGTAGTGATGTTATAAAACGTCAAAGTACTTGACTAATTCACTACTCATTGAGCTCTAGAAAGTAGTACCATATTTATAATGCATCTCATTTGCTTTCTGAAACATGCAGAGCCCAGGATAGGCTGGTACAGTCAACAAGATGAGTAAAAGAACGTAAGCACATGGCTGTTAAACTAAAACTACAGCAAAGTCTTAGATTTGGGATCACTTTTCTTAAAAAAGTATTGTTAGACTTACTGGTATAATTTACTGTCAGTTCAGGATATACTGCAGTTGCAGAGCATACACATGTTAATTGGCGGAGTTTGATGATATTTATTTCCTTGAAGAAAAACTACCCTCACTGCTTTTTCTTTTGTTTCTATGTTGTTGGTTTTAAAGTTAGCTATGATTAGGTGGCTTTAACATTTGTCAGAATATTTGTGTAGAAACTGGAGTCAGATAAAAAGAACTAACTAAAATATTAGACGAGGTCATGGGCAAGCTGCTTTAGGAGACACCTTTTTGCAGGGAGGTTAGACTAGGTGGTCTCCAGAGGTTCCTTCCAGCCTTAATTATTCTGTCAATCTGGTATGTGACAAAAGAATTGCACTTAATATACCTGCATTAAAATAGCTTTATCCAGCTAGTTTGTATTTCAGATTTTGTTTGTTACATTGAAATACTTCAACTCATTCTGTTGTGAATTAAAAATCATTTCTACACAATATTTTTAATGGAGTTGGGACTAAAAACAGTTTTTCAGCTTTTTCTTAGTTTTGAATTAATATCATTGATCTGTTTGACAAAAATGAAGGTACTTATTCTGCACCTTCTTTAGAGGGATGGTCTCTGTTAAAAGCTGGGTTTAGAAAAACTAATTCTAAACCACTTTTCCATTTCCGTGGTTTGACTTTTTCTAAAAAAACTTGATGTTGGATATTATTTCCCTGACTTCTAGAACTATTTAATTGAAATTATGTTAATGGGTTACAGCAAACATAAACCTTAGTATACGTTATTACCTTCAAACTTAATCCTTAACGGGTTTACTTTAGATGAGAAAGTATTTGTTTAAAATTACTTATATAGAAATAATTTGGATTTATGGCTGTCTCCTCCTAACAGGACCCTATCTAAAAGTTTTAATAGTTTTGTGGTAGTTAGTTGCTGAGGTTTTTTGGTATCCATTTTGTAAGAGTCAAATGGTACTGTCCGCTTATTTCTGTGATTTAAAGCTTAGGACTGGGTTGATTATATTTTAGTATACTTTAATCAGTCTTTTCAGAAATGTGATTAATGAATAGCACTGACATATAATTTGTGACTCCCAAAAAATATAAGGGTGACAGTTAACTATTTGGATAAAAGACCGTGATTTTAACCAGGTGAAATTAAGGGAGGAATTCTGTACATGCTCGTGCTGGCGTACCGCAGCTGTCCTGCTCAAGCATCAGAGACTTCCAGGAACTGAGTTTGAGGAGAGACTTACTATTAAGTCAGTAAGTGATTAAATCTTCAACCATGAAACAAAGACAAACAGCCAACACTTAGTGAAATTTGCATAGTTTCTATTAAGTTATATTTGATTGTCGTCATTTAACGGCCTACTTAGCATGCAGAGTATCCCTTCAGCAGATTTACATTTGCCAGCTTTGGTGATTGCAATGGCTGCCAAAGAATTTTAAATTAGGAATACTTCAACACAAGGAAAAAAAAAAAAGATCAGAGTTTGACAGTGCTCTTTTAGCTGGAGTGCTCGTTTGAACCAATGTGCCCAGATGCTGTAACTACTATGTGTATAGATAAAATGTACCTAGTTAGAGATATTAATTTTTTTAATATGCAGTGTATCTTGCATTCATGTTCTGTTTTTAAGCTTTATGATAAAAATAAAACTTGCATGCTTTGCACATGTTTTTGGTATTGTTACTGATGCGTTTTTATGGTTTTGTTCTTCTACTGTTTGTTTTATTGCAGCTTTATTTTTCTTTAGACAGGTGCCGTGAAGTATAAGTATACTGGCTCTTTCTGGCCTGGTGAGCAACAGCATTCTTTCTAACTAATAAAACTAGTGAAAGTCATTCACTGAGAGAAGAGTACACAGAAGAGATGCTTGGTAATTTTAAAAAAATATAAAATAAACAGAATTCAAGGTAGAAGCTTTCTGATAACTCTGAGCATGCCACTTGTTACTATATGCTTTCATATGTTTTGATTTATGTGGTTGCAGAGTAAGAGCTGGAGTTTAGTAACTTTGGGATTTTCATCCCTTTAAGGAACAGACATTGGTAGTGAGGCTTTGGAACAGGCTGGCTGGGGAGGTGGTTGAGTTGCCATCCTTGGAGGTGTTTAAAAGGCACGTAGATGAGTTTCTTAGGGACATGGTTTAGTAAGGGGACAGGTACAGTTGGATTTGGTGATCTCAGTGGTCTTTTCCAACCAGGTGATTCTAGGATTCTATAAATATGAGAAGCTATTGGCTATAATATTTATTTGTAATGAACTATTTTAGTGCAAGTTTGCTGTAATTAGTTTGTAAGAATCATCTATAAATTGATAGAATTCAAGGAAGGCAAGGAATTGCAGACAGTTCAATAGTGCAGCGCTTATAGGTATGTAAATCACTTTGTAGAGTTTGGATATTCAAACAAAGTGGCATGTTGTATAAAAAGAATATAAAGCAGTGTCCGTGATATAGAAAATGGTGACTGTGTAAAAAAATTTTGTGTCCTTGCAGGCAAGCAGCTCATATGAGTATCAGTGTGATGCTGAAAGAGCTAATGTCATTGTTGGTTGCATTAATAACAGAAGAATGCTGAGGAGGTGGAAGGTAGCATTTGTGAAACAGATGTGAGAAGCAACGCGTCCAACTCCAGTGCACTGTATTTTAAATTATGTTGAAAAAAATACAGAAAGCTTAGAAGAGAGCTCAAACGTGTTTTTTTTCCTCTTCTAGAGGATATTTTTGTTAGATTCTATCAGGAGCTAGTGAAGAAATGATGAGAAGTTCTCATCAAGTAAAGAAAAGCACAGAAAGAACCAAATACCTGGAATTTAAGCTAGTGAAATTCAAACAGCAGCTCAAACAAATATGTAAGCCAAGAAGAGTTTTAGAGAGGGAAGTTTAAGGGATTTTGAACTGCCTGTTGAGGGTACAACTTTCCTTTCTTTTCTCCTAAAGCTTGATGTGGTTCTTTCTAGAATGATGTGCCACATGAGCTACTGGACAACCAGGTTAAGTTGTAGGTCTGTAGTATCCTGGAAGGCAGATAAATTAATCAAATCTTCACTTGTAACTTAAAAAAACTGCATTAGATACCAATCCACTGCATCAACATGATTCAGTGCTGTGTCAGTGCAGGATGTGTCTGTCTGGGAAGTATTGCTTCTAGTTCAGTCTTCAGCAATGTGAAGTATGAACCAGAGGGTTGTGAGGTAGCAAGACTTGAGTTCCAGTTCCACATTAGGCGCCTTGCATTATCTCAGACCGTACTGGCTTCTCCTGATCTGAGCTGTATGTAAACAGCTGGCTCTAAGTATTGGGGATTAAAATAAAATTTGTGGGTGGGACTGTGCTTTCTCTCTGTCCTGGAACTCATGAGGGAGCTCACTAGCTTTGCAGCACCATTCTGATGGTGTTACCCTGTAGTAACAGCTATGCAAACTGTCATGGCAGGAGCAACTGATAACGTTATAAATTTATGTGCTAGTTCAACCTGCTGCAACTTGTGCGTGTGCTCATTCTTCAGGGATGATGGGCGAAACACTGTGCTTGTACTTTCAAAGCATTTGAGCAGTCAGTTGTAGTGTCTTCATCTGCTATCCCTGTCACCACTGAGACTGTCACAGTGGAATTGGAATTTAAAGCTAAACATAACTTTTCTATGGAATATGTCCTTGGGTAATCAGGGTCTCTCTCTGTTATTATCTTACTGTGGGAGGAGAGGTTACCTCCATATACCTGCATCGTAAAGCAGAGAATACAGTACTTTCTCACAAAAGCAGCTGTTAAATGCACAATTTGAGTAAACTTCAGCTTGATAAACCAATTTTGGGGTTTGGTTTGTTCTTAGAAATGCATCTGATTAATAATTCAGCATGTGCAGGGTTGGGTTCTTCTGACTGCTTGTGACATTAAGAGGAAATGCCAGTACTGTGAGTGCTCTCACACCATGTAGCTCAGGGCATAAAGGCAAACTGGTTTGCTTCAACCTCCTGTCTATTCTTTCTGATTATAAGAGAGACTCCTGGGATGAATGCATACCTTACTTTTACTTAGTTACTAATTCAGTTCTTAGCTTGTAAAGTAGATGTGATGTGGATAGAATTTACTTGCCCATTAGTTCTTTCTCCCTTTCAGATAAGATAATCAGTGTTTCTTTATGTATAGTAGCAATTCAGCCAGGTGCAAAGCGAGGCTTTGGGTTGAATCATTTGGCTTCATTATGTGTCCATTATTGCTAAATATTTCTGGGGATTATTGCATTTTGGCAGATAATGTTTCCTTTGTGTGAGGAAACCCTTCTCCAAAAGAATGTAGAAGACACATGAGAGAACTTTTTTCAGGCAGCGTTTCATCTGGCTAGATCTACAGAAACATCAGGTGAGTCTGTCAGCCTAATAAAGCCAGTGTTTTAGTAAACAGCAATGCAGTTTGGGATAGCTAAATGTCTTTTTAGTATTTAGAAAAGCAACACTGTAAAAAGCAACTTTAGGAGAGCACAGCATCAGGCCAGATCTGGTTTAATTCTATGCTGTCTAAAATAGAAGTAGAAAACCTTTTTTTTTCTAAAGTAAGTGTATGTTTGTTCCTTAGCAAATGTGTATTTCTACCTGTTAGTGTTGAGCACTTCATAATCAAGTGAGCTAATGCAAGGTACAGCATCATGATATTATTTGAAACAGTTACAGACTATTATAGACAGATCTATTTATTTGTGGCAATGCAAGTATATCACTGGTATTGCTCTGATTTATGGCCAGCGCTGTCATTGCCCTTGCCTCTTCCTGGGAGTGTGAGAGGTCATTGCAAAATACCAGTCAGTATTGTTTTGGGAATAGTCAGGCCCATCTACTGAAAGAAGCTCACCCTTCCCCTCAGATTTCTTATTCAGTTGTACTTCACACAACCTGTGTTGATGAAATACAAGTCAGAATGAATCATTGGAGAATTCTCAAGTGGAATGGAGACATAATTGTGGTCATACAAGGAGCAGCTGACATTGTTTACTCCAATTCCTGCACTAGTCACAGGAGAACCGAACCTCTCCTAGACAACTGGCTTCATTAGTTGTCTCTGATGTTAGATGTCCTTCGTCGAATATTAACTGAATTTGGTATTATTAATGCATGTCCTTCACGGACTATACACTCCAGCTTGAGTGAGTACCATTCCTGGTTGAAACCCAATTCGAAAGGAAGAAACTAATACAGGAAGAAATTATCTGGCCAGTACAGATATCAACAATTTGTCTGTTGTTCCACTTCTGTGAGCAGTTTTCATCTGTCGGTTTGAGGGTTCAGGTGTCTCACAAACTCCTAAGCTACAAAGCTATTCCAGATCCTCTTTTTTGAGGGTCGAGAGAAGTCTAAAAATGGGCTTCTTTGAGAGGGTTTTTTACTCTTCAGTGGCAAATTATCAAAGCGCTTTTCATTGTATTCCTCATAAAGCTTCATAACATAGAGTCACTGTGATTTGCTTGTCAATGTAAGTTGCATTCAGTAATTCTGATTAATCATTGCTGTGGCTTTGATTCTTTAAGCAGAATGCGCTCCTAAGAAGTCTTTAAGGAGGCAATGACCATTGACTATTCCTCTGCTTAAGGAAGGCAGTGAAACTTACAATTTATTTTAAAATTTCAAAAATACCACAAAGAAGTAATTTGTTCTGTGCTTATGAAAACATGATTTTGAAGGTTTTTTTCCCTTCAACTTCAAAGGGAAATGATAGTGGACAAAAAGTGGTGTCTGCTTTCTGTTTTGTGATATGTATTGGTGTAAAGTTTTACCTTGGATGGTCATGGGAAGAAACCTGATTCAGTATAATCTGGTAACTACAACACAAGGTGAAAAAGTAAGGCAGCTTTAGAACATAGTGGAAAGTATTGGAAGTTTCTTAGGAAATACATCTGATCCAACCTGAAATTTCACCCAGCTCTTCTAAATCTTTGTGCATGTAATATGCCTGCAAGATATAGTTCTACACTTATGTGGCAGGGAATCACTTTTCCATATTCTCTTGTTATTAGCTTTCTAGTTGTCTGTACGTACAGCTGATGGTGCTCCTGAAACACTGGAGAAATGTTGTCCATATAGCTGCTCTCTTTAAAGTAGGGTGAATTATTTGTTGAAGGGGTCCATCTCCCCTGTACTCTTCTTGAACTTAGAAGCAGCAAGGGTCTTCAAGCATTGGAACAGGCTGCCCAGGAAAGTGGTTGAATCACCGTCCCTGGAGTTATTTAGAAGACATATAGATGTGATGCTTAGGGGTGTGTTTTAGGGGTGAACTTGGCAGTGTTACATTAGCAGCTGGACTTGATGATGTTAAAGGTCCTTTCCAACCTAAGTGGTTCTGTGATTAGCCTGGATGAACCTCATGCTTAGAAGAAAAGATAAGCTTCTGGATCAAGAAAAAGATCTGTCTGACTCATGTATAGTATGAACCTTGGTAGAGATGATGGTGCTGTTACTATGATTTTTTTAATGGTTCTTTTTCAACACTGATCTTTTTTCTCATATGTCAAAACTCAGCGGTAGGAATTCTTAGGCTCACTTCACTGTTAGGTTCATATAAACAACACAGTTCTGTTGACAATTAGATACATGAAAATAAAGGTACTTTTTTTTTTTTTCCCCTAGGGAACAGAAGTACAGAAACATCTTTATGGAGCAAACAGTAGCACAAAGCATGATAGAAGTTTTGAATTAAAGTATACGTAGTGAAATGAGACAAGATAGAGTATTGCAAATAAAGAGCCTTACACATGTAGACAGGGTGCATGGGCCCTCAAAGGCCAAGTAAGAATCTCAACAGATCATGTAATTTAGATGTGATGGTATAACTACATAAAGAGTAATTTTATCAGTGTTTTGTCTTGTGACTACTTATTTTTGCACTGATTCTTCTTTTGCTGAAATAATTGAGTTGGATCTAGGAAAGTTTTAAACTTTACTTGGGCTGTGTTAACTCCATTGAAGTTAGACAATCCCTTATTAGATGTGTTTGCTTTAGAAAAATGAAATATTTATGTATGTTTATCGTGTACAGTGGGGGCTACTCTGCACAGTTTGTTTCTTTTATAAGCAATGAGCTGCAAATTAAACTTTTAAACTTTTTTTTTTGCTAGAATAAAGAGACTTTAGAAAATAGCAGAAATAGTTTTGTAATACACAACCCTAGAGCTATATGTCTTCCAGTTGAGTGCAGATGTTAATTATTAGTTGGTTAACCTCAAATTTCTCTAGAGCAAAAATGTAAGCCTGATCACATGGCTGGCCACAATGTTGATTTCTATGATCAGTACTTCCTAAAAGTTTTCTTACCAATAGTCTTACTAAACACTCAGGAAAAAATATTGGCATTCTTTTGCCTGGGAGTATTACAATTAGATTACTTCCATTTTCACTTTCTTTAGAGTGATTTGATAAATCATAATTCTGACACACTAACTAAAAAGTTGCTGTGCTGTCCCTGAGGAAGCATTGCTTCAGTTGTGCAGGTATGTTTGAATATCCAGTGCTAAGCCAATTTTTTGTGTTATGATTTTTTGAGAACTTTCATATGTGTTTTCATTGTATGGATGTTCCCCAAAGTGGCATTGGCTCGCTTGGAGAAGTGAGTAAAAAAATTCTTGCTACATGACACTTTTGTAATGTTTGCGTTGTCTTTAATTCTTTTAATCAGTTTAGCAGTCATAGCTGTTTTCTGACCAGTAGATGTTCAGTAATTGTCTTAAGTTGGTTGACTTGAAACTGTATTGTTCATTTTGATTGTGTTGTGATCCCATAGCCTTAAAGTGTGAAAACATTTCATGTTTGTTATTTGTTACGTCTATTTATGTTGTCCCATAAATAACTGAAAAGTATATAAAGCTTTACCAGTACATTTCTTGATTATGGCCAACCTCCTCCCTCCCTTTTTTTTCTTAAAAAGAAAAAGGCAGAAATGTGAGTTTCCCCATTCAGCAGTCTGTCTGAACTCTGATCCAGGTATATTAACATTGATATAATTGGTTTGCTTTAATTTGTTTTTCCCCACATGAAACTCAAGTCATCTTATGTTGTTTACAAGTGGCAAGAAGAATAGGATTTGTGTCTTGAAAAATTAGAACACATCCCTTTCTGTTTTATTAGTCTTTAGGAGTTACTTGCTTTGTCACCTAGTTTGCCCAAACTATTGTAAAATACTGGCTGGCTAGTGTGCTTTAAAAGTAAGGAATATTTAATGATTGTTACTGTTTTTAAAGCCAGTTAAAATACTTCAAGAGCTTTCTGTCAATAACTAATGAAAGGCTGACATCAAAAGACTGTTTGCTCAAATATTTTATAGCAGTTAACTGGCATTCTTGTATTTCCTTGCATTTGCAGAAAATACGGCTTTTTATTTATCTTTTAAGTAAAGTCATGGAGGAGGCACAACATAAAAGCTGTATGGGTGTATGTTCTGTCTGACCATTCCTTCCCACTTTTAAGAACGCGGTGGTACAGGATTTTTTCCTTTGCTTTTAGAGCAGCTCAAATTGAGGTTATAGTTTTGAAAGCTGCTTATGCTGACATTGATTCTGTATGAAGCAAGAACTGTGCACAACTGCCCTGTGCAGCTTCGCCTCTGTGTGTGCTGGCACAAGTTGTGTAGTTACGTTGAACTTGGGGAACTGATACATGTTGAAAGGGCAATCTTTTTTGCAGGACGAATCTTTAGCCAGATGAGTATTCCAGCTCCTAGTGCAGATGTCCAAAGTCTTGAAAGAGGAATGGAGAACAGGAGCAAGAGAAGATAACATGGGCAGCTTAGTTTTCATCTGACTTTAATACTTTGGTTTTGTATAGCTGTGTGTTATTTTACTTCCTCCTAACTGTTGTCAATGTTAAAAGTGGGTGGAGGAAAGGAGGTAGTATCTCAAACATTGAGGTGTTTTCCACTCAGTTCACTGTAATTTGAAAACTCAAAGATCTAGAAGGACAGTTTGATATATGCTAGATTCAAATGATGCTTTAATAAATCTCTTAAGTTGTTATGTTTTGAAATACATTTTTAAAATATGCTTATGTTTTAGGACTAAGTTGTAGGTCATGTTTAAATAAATCTGACATTTTAATTTGGAAGAAACAACCTACTTTAACTCAAATGAATCTTTATACCTTTATAATGTAGTTTCTGATACACTGGTATGAAAAGTAAATCTTGAGCAATTCAGCAGTAGTGTCTGCAACCAACTGCATTCATCATTTCACCTTTTGATATGCTTGCTGAAGTTGATGTGTGCAATTGCTGAACATGCAATACTGTCATAAAACTGGTTTTGGATTAAAGTTCATTATATTATCAGTATATTATTCATTCCAGCCACAAGGTTACTTCTGCTGTTATGTTGCTCTTATAGGACTGGAATTGTATGAGAAAGTAAGATTTACAATAAAGGACAGCATATAGAAACAGCTGAACCCAATGTGGTTTGTAACACGCGAATTTCCCTCTTTTTGCCCTGGCCTGATTTTGACTGAGAAGATCAGATAGTGTGACAACTGTCAGTTGTCCTGATGTTGAACTTAATGTCAGTCAATTTGTGTTTGGTAGATAGTTGTTCTCAGAAGTGACATGTAAAAGCTGATGTCATTCTTCGACTAGTAAAACTTGTGTCGTGATACCATTCATGATTGCTTAGTTCTGTATGTTCTGGTAATACCTAGCTGTTTCCTGTAGGAATTTTATGACTTAGCAGCAACCTTTGAACTTCAATAAATTGATGCTTCCAACTTGAACACTTCTGGCTTTTACCTATCTAAAACTCTTTCATTGTTCAATGTCTTACTGTTAATTGGCTTGCTTGATTATAGTGTTTATCAAAACGTAATAAATCCTCAGAAGCCTAGTCTGAAATAGCAGATACACCTGGGCCACAAAGGAGAAACACAGGTGTATGAACCGTTAGAAATACCAATAGAAAGTTTGATCGTAAAGACTTTTGATCCTTCTGTGTCCTAAGGGAAGGAACAAATTGCTTTAGTTCTTGATCTTGCTCAGCAAGATCTGTCTAATGGCATCTACTGGCCAATCCAAATTGTTTTCTCAGATTCATAGGATGGTTTGGTTTGGAAGTGGCCTTTAAAGGTGAGCTTGCCCAATCCCCCTTCAATGAGTAGGGACATCTTCAACCTTCAAAGCTGCTAAATTTTATCTAGTTCCCCTCTCATCTCATCTTTTCCTCATATTCTGTAGTTCTGCAGTCCCTGTTTATGAGTGTTACGTATAATTTCTTAGTTAAAAGAACACCAGGGTTGCAGTCACTAAAAAGTGTGAAGGTATACCAGAAATCTCTTCCCCTGTGTGAAAGCATTAGGATGATTTTCAATAATGCTATTTTCAAATGCTATTTTTTCACATTCTTGTTATCAATAAGTACATGGTGCTTTGACTTTTTATCCAGCTTCTCAGCTGGTAGGCATAATCTTATTTATCATCCACAGTAAAAAATTTAACCCAAATAAAACCTTCAATTTGAGACTTTTTTTTTTGTTTCCCTGTAATATTGATGTATTATATTTACGTTTTTTTGTGAAGTTATCTGCAAGTCAGAGCTGAGATAATATTATCTTGTACATGAAGAACTGAGATTCCAAAATTAAGATGAGATTGTAATTTTAAAATTTTTGTCGTTTCTCCACCTGAAAGTGTTATGATTTAAGTTTTTATAACATTCCAATGCTTAATGATTTAATTAAGCATAGAAATACTTAGCCATTTTCTAAATAATTTTTTATCTGTCTCAGTGTAAAAAAAAAAAAAGGGCTCCCTCTGCCTTTTTTACATATGACTTACTCAGCATCACAATAAAAATTCCAAGATAAAGGTGGAATGTTTTCTAGAATGATATTCATCTGCCTTGGTGATGAATCTTTGTGTTGTTGCCCACTTTATTGGCATAAATTTCTAACTAGTGTGATGAGACGTGTATTATGCAAGTAACAAGCATGTAGTTCTGACTGACTTGAAGATTCAAGGTTTTTCCTGTGTATCAGGTAAAAATGATGTTCTTTGAAAGATTTACTATTAGTTGTACAGTTAAACTTGGGTTTAATACATATATCTGAGTAGCCAAAGGCTTAACTAGTAGCACTTAGTTTTGGCACTTACTAAGATTTCTATCAAGAGATTGGCTATTTCAGTTGTAAGTTGAGTTCAGGTTGTTATCAGTGGTTATCATCTGCCAGACTGCTCTCTCTGTTCTTCCTGTCATTCTCAGGCTCCTGCTTCCTGTTTTCTCCCTGTGTTTCTTTATCTCTCCACTTACCTTTTCAGTCTCCCTCTCCATGCGTGCTTTTTGGGGGATTTGGTTTTGGATTTTAGTTTTTCTTTTTATGCTGTCTGGATACCAGCAATAGGGCTACCAAGAACCTAGGAAGATGGGAGCCTTTTTATTTGGCTGCAGTTATTCTGCTCTTGCTGCACACTTTATAATGTTCCTAGACAAGACCATAGAAGAAACTGCTGATATTGCTCAGAATATATTTTTTATTTTTAATGGAAAAATTTTAGTGTGTAGTGTATATCACTTAATCACAAAGCATTAACTTGTCTTTTCTTCTAGTTGATACAGCAGGTTTTTCTTCTGTTCAGTTTTTTCTGAACAAGGCACTGCATTAAAGAAAAACAAAATACTTGAACAGTTTCCATGTGTAGCGCTACTTAAAAGTACCATGATCATCCGCCTAATTGTTATTGTAAATATTGTAAATATTTAAGTTGTCAATGATAACCCTGATAATAAAAATCTTTCAGTGGGTGTAGGATGCATCTCTGCTGTTAAAATTTGAGGATAATTCCTAGTGAGCTACTAGAGTAGTGAGTTCATTCCACAGTGACCTTTCAAAAGCATGAACAATGTTTACTATAGCCAAAGTAGGTATATTCTTATCTTCTCTGCCTCTCTGATTTTAATCTGCCATGGGCCATTCAAAACAAGGGATAAAGGGAACTTCTGAAACATAGTATCCTGACTCTTAAAAGAACAGAAAATCTCTTAAAGCATTAAAAAAACCCCTGTGTTTTAGAAAAGCTATGGACTCAGTGAAAATTAAACATCCTCTCTTGACAATGCATCAGTATTGGAAGGAGTTAGTCACATTTCTGTCACTTTTGATAATATTCTATCCTTGATCCTAAAATTTTAAGGTCAGTTGTAAGGAGTACTTCTTTGGAAGGCTTGTTAGAAAGTGTTCAAACATTGCCCGTGTATCACTGCTGACATTGGTTTGGGAAATAGGATGAGTGTGGTCAGGGAGGATTCAGATCTGAACAGAGGAAGGGGGAGCAACTGGTATTAAAGTACTCCCTCTGAGCATTTGTTGGATTAGCTTAAAATGTGAAGCTAAATTGATAGCTGGTTTCTCTCCCCTCGTTCTTTTTAATTATACGTGAGGGAGAGCTTTTGCTTTCAATGCAGAAAGGTAGGCAGTAATTAGAGTTGTGCAGTTTACAAAATTTCAGCAATTGAAAATACAGTAGCCAGTGAGATGACCCTGAAAATAAGAATATCTGGACTGGGTGATACTGCATCAGTGGCAAATGCTTCTGAGTAACTCTTCAAAATATTTCTTAAAGAATGCAGACATTACTATAAGTACCTCGTCAAGTGAAACATCCAGTCTACACAGTCTTCACAGCAACTCCGAAGGTTACTGAGTAAATACAAGAAAACCACATGAAATGACCTGTACAAGGAAAGTAGTCTTTGGATACGTGCTTTCTGTGAAGTACTTGAATATTTATTTTTTTTTGCTCTAGCACTGAAACAGTAAAAGAGCTTGCAGTTCTAATTATGTGAAGAACTAAAACAGTGTGAGTGTGTTATCAATTAATGACTGTAACAAGCCTAAGATTAAGAGTGCTACAAATACTGGGCATTCTTTGCAGAAAGAAAGGCTGGAGCAGGCAAAAAGCCATGAAACCCTTCAGGTGCTGCCAAGAGACAGCGGATTTGATAGAAGATGAGAAGAGGGGGATAGATGACTAATTCAAGATGAGGAAGTAAAGTAGCATGTCACAAAAGAAATCAAAATAGGAAGTAAGATACTTGATGGTATTGCAAAATGTGCAGAGTAAAATAGTAACACCAGCTGTATTACTGAAGAAGCATTCACTTACATTTTTGTACTATGTAGACGAACAGAAAAAGGCATAATAAAGTTATATTTGAAGAGTGGCAGATATGGTTGCATTTAGCATCTATTGGCTTTAGTGGATGCTAATGTCTTTGTTTACCTGGAGTAGGGGTGAAAATCCCCTGCTTCTTAGTAACCACAGCTGAGGGTGTGCAGAGATCTGAGGGCTATAGTCACAGTAGAAGACAAAAAGCTAAAGTATAGATACTTTTGAAATGTCATGGATAATTCTGTGGGAAAAGAACAAGGCTAAAAAGAGCTAATTTCATTTATTTTTTGATTCAATTACTTTATTCTTCTATAAGATTCTTAGCCTCCCATATCTTTTGGCAAGCAAGCAGGCTATCTAATATTTCGGTAACCAAAATAAAAATACAGAAATAACATTACTATAGTGAGATTTCTGTGTACCGTGCTGTTGTAGGATAGAGAAGGACAATATGTTTCATCAGAAGAAAAAAAACCCTGAAAAGTACTGTAATCTGATCTTGATTTTTCTGATGCTGCTGTTGTTTTCCACTGTTGAAAGCAGTTATTTTTGCACTTGCACAGTACTCACAAGAGTTAATCCTGAATAGCTCTTGAAGATAAGAGTAATAATTATTGAACAACTGTTAAACTGGAGCAAAGCGGTTAAAAATTATCTAAAGGAAAAGAAGTTGGCAAGGTTTTTTGTGTGTATGTGTACATGTATGATACAAACTACAGAAATGCTCAAGATTGGCATTTCTGTCAGATGAATCACGATTCAAACCAGCAGCTTTCAAAAATACAGCTTGTGGAAATTGTCTATTCCCTCTGTAACAGCTGTATGGAATTGAATTTGGCTGGGATAGATTCATAGCAAAGCAGAAGCTGCTATATCAGCTGAAAATGATTTCCCTTGTGTAGCTGGTGGAAGGGACTTATCATGAGAATCCTTAGGGAAAACTTTGAATATGGATTTGATATATGTGCAGTCTCAATTTATAGCATCTTTTCTAAAAGCTTGAATGGATTAGAGCAATTTTATTGCCCTATCTGCTTGCTGTAGCTTCTTTTTCCCCTCACTTGGAAACGTCTTGAATATTCTGCAGCTTTGTCCATAGCCTTTCTTGGAAGATACACAAGCAGGCATATCTTTCTCCAAGATGCTTTTAAATGTTTGTTGTAAAGGTTAATACTTTCTCCCACATTGTCTGTTTGTTTTATAAATAATTGAACAATGTTTTTATCATTACATTGTTTAAAGTTATGATAATTGACTAATTTTTGGAAAGTTTGTGCTTATAAATATGTTAATGTTGCATTGAAAGGTTTTATTACTTTGGGGATTGGAGCTGTATGTTTTTTATTAAGTTAAGATGTGTAGGCTGCAAGTTCTATTCTGAGTAAAGGTTTAAAGCAGAGATTTGCAGCTGTAACACCACTGAAATCTGGTGAAGTTATAGATCACAAGGTAGCAGGTATAAGTCTACTAACAGTAAGACTTGCTTTACTTTGATTTTGCCAAACCTTCTGAAATAGTTCATAGGCTCCAGAGGCTGACATCCAGGGGATCATTTGTGTGTGCTTGGCTAACAGCAAACTTCCCACCCAGCTTGTGGGTGTGGGAGAAAGTATTAACCTTTACAACAAACATTTAAAAGCATCTTGGAGAACGATATGCCTGCTTGTGTATCTTCCAAGAAAGGCTACGGACAAAGCTGCAGTATGTTCAAGACGTTTCCAAGTGAGGGAAAAAGAAGCTACAGCAAGCAGGTAGAGCAATAAAATTGCTCTAATCCATTCAAGCTCTTGGAAAAGATGCTATAAATTGAGATTGCACATAGGACTAGTTCTCCAGCCCCTTCACCAGCCTTGTTGCTTTTCTCTGGACGTGCTCCAGCACCTCAGTGTCTGTCTTGTACTGAGGGGCCCAAAACTGAACACAGCACTCAAGGTGTGACCTCACCAGTGCTGAGTACAGGGGTACAATCGCTTCCCTGCTCCTGCTGGCCACACTGTTTCTGATACAGGCCAGGTGCCATTGGCCTTCTTGACCACCTGGGCACACTGCTGGCTCATGTTCAGCCGGTTGTCAACCAACACTCCCTTCTCTGCCAGGCAGCTCTCCAGCCATTCTTCCCCAAGCCTGTAACGCTGCATGGGTTTGTTGTGTCCCAAGTGCAGGACTCGGCACTTGATCTTGTTGAACCTCAGCCCGTCAATCCAGATCCCTCTGCAGAGCCTCCCTTCCTTCAAAGCAGACCAACACTTCTATCCAGCTTAGTGTAATGTGCAAACTTGCTAAGGGTATATTCAATCCCTTTGTCCACGTCATTGATAAATATATTGAACAGGTCTGGACCCAGCACTGAACCCTGGGGAGCACCACTCGTGACTGGTTTCCAACTGAATTTAACTCCATTTACCAGAACTCTTTGGGCCCGGTCATCCAACCAGTTTTTTACCCAGCAGAGGGTGTTCCTTGTGCAGGCCAATGGCAGCCAGTTTCTCAAGCAGGTTGAGATAACAAGGGAAATTGTTCACCAATTACCATGGTGGGCAAAACAGGCTGTATGTGGGGAAAATTAACTAATTTGTTGCCACTTAAAATCGATTGAGGTAGTGAAAAATAAACTCAATTGAAACAACACACCCTGTTTTCTCCTCCCTCTCGAGGCTCAGCTTCGTTCCTTCATTCCAGACTCCCTAAATGATGTACCCACCGCCCTGCAAGCTTGTATGGA
The DNA here is from genome assembly GCA_033558185.1 of Dromococcyx pavoninus. Classification (NCBI taxonomy): domain Eukaryota; kingdom Metazoa; phylum Chordata; class Aves; order Cuculiformes; family Neomorphidae; genus Dromococcyx; species Dromococcyx pavoninus. The sequence continues at coordinate 35,295 of JAUMJL010000857.1, forward strand.
GAGTGGTGGGCTGTTTCAGTTAGTACATAGTGACTGCCACTCCTTCCTCCTCATGTCTTTCCTCTGCTTTGATGTGGGCTCTCCACGAGCTGCTGTTTCTTCAGGAACATCCTTGTGTTCCACTGTGGGGTCCTCCATGGGCTGCAGGGGATATCAGCCCTGCCATGGAGCTGCTCCTCCTCTTCCTCTTTTTTTCTGACTTTGATGTTCCCTTTCTTAAACATGTTTTCCCAGCGGTGCCCCCAGCTTGGTTGAGAGGCTCAGCTGTGCCCTGTGATGGGTCTGCTGGAGCCAGCTGTGTCCCACACAGGGCAGCCCTTGGCCTCTTCGCACAGCAGCCCTCCCTCCAGCCCCCTCTCTGTCAACAGTTTGCTGCATAAAGCCTGAACATGGAGTTCATAAGATACTGAGAACACAGTTTATTTTCTGGGTCATGAAGTTTTCTGCTCCCTGCTGTTACTGTTGCACACCATATAGCCGTTTCAAAAATTTGTAGAGGGATTTTAAAGGTGTCTAAAACAAGGAGGTACTCCCTAAGTAAGTTGCTGTGTCTCCAAAAATGATAAGCTTAGAACATACAAAAGATGTTAAGAACTTCTTTAATGAAGTAAGAGTCTGTGTGATAAGGAGCATCAAGTGTTGCCGGTGCTTGTTTTTGTGGAGCAGGCCATCTAGCTTTCATCAACTGGAGGAATAGGCTGACATGAGTTACCTGCAAGTGGGAGATCTTAATGCAAATACAAAAAAAAACCCCACAAAAATCCAAGAAATACTCATAGAAATAGCACTGTTTGAAGAAAAGAGGAAACAAACAGAATATACTGTCACTTACTTGTTAACATATTCAAATCTGACTAATGAGAGTGTGTATAGTGTATCATTTCTCTGGGATTACACAAGCTTGGTGTGTTCAGGAACTTACAGTCAACATTTCTGAAAAGTATGGATGGAAGATAATACTGATGAAAACACTGTGAGCTTTATAATTAGTATCGGGGGGTTTGATCACAGTTCACAGTAACGAAGTCTTTGGCAATAATTTACGGTGCTTTTTTCTAACTGTCTGTCTAGCTGACAGAAAGATACCTGTTTTCTTCCAGTTGAACAAAAATATTTCAACTGGCTTTGTCTGTCACAGGAAAAGGAGGGGAATTGTGATTGGAATAGTGCACACTCAGTATTTAATAGGCAGTTAAGCCTCGTGGAGGTGAAAGTTCCAATTTCAGTTACCAGCCAGCAAAATTTCTCCTTTGATTATATTTGCACCAATTTCCATTTACATGTGGCTTGTGTTACGTTTCATCAAGACTAATAAGGTAAAGAGAATCTGTACAGCAGCAACAGTCTTTAATGAATGCTCATTGAAGGAAATGGAAACAAACGGCTGTGTGATTACTCTGCTCTCCCTTTTTGCTACTGACATTTTTTTCAGCTTTTACAGGATGTGGTGAAGTACACACCATTAGTTTATCTGGGACTAGTAAATATGCTCTTTTCTATTCAGCTATGCTTTGGTCAGTGTGGTCTAATATAGTCTGCGTTGGTTGCATTCATGTGGTTGCTTTTCTTACTGAAATAGTTGCTTGGCCTTTGTTGCCAGTCTGTGCATGCCAAGAGCCTGGCATGATATCTAGAATTTGTATTTGGGCCCAGTTGCACTTTCCTCCTTCATGTGTTTTAGTTCATTTTAGCTGACATCCTGTTGATTTTTGACACTCATTCCAGAGATATTAAATACCTTGTCTCAATTTTTATGCTTCTCTTGTGATTTGCTCATTATTTATGTGAAAAGGGATAACAGAGTCCCTCTCGCACATTGGAATAAAAAAATACAAGTTAAAAGTTATAAGTAAGACAAAGATCATACGTAGCCCTGCTCTTGGGATTTACAGTTGGTATTTTCCATAAACTGTGATGTCCAATGTAAAGTAGATTTCTTTTGTAGATGCCTCACAGTCCAAAGTATCTGACGGACTTCAGTTTTGTGTGACTATTGTATGGCTTTCTAGACTGGAGAAGACAAGACTTGGTGAACCAGGTGGTCTCTTGGCTTAGTGTTTCAAATTATTAAGACAACTTATATTTGATACAAAAAGCTATTTGTGTGCCAATTAATTGAATGGATGTCAGCTGGAGATGTGACAACTGAAGCATGTACATAGTCAGTGTTTCAAATGTGATTGTGTGGTGTTACCTATAGTGTTATCTTTGAACTTCTGAGCAGTAGAAACATTTGTTCCAGAGTTCTCAGACCGCTTAGTCAGTGGAACCTGACATGTTTGCTAGAGAACTTGAGAGGAATTTCTTTTGGAAGATAATGGTTCGAGAATGTTGGTGGACTTCTTGCTCGAATCTGGAAACTGCCTGGAGATCTGGGATTCTGGGGGAGAGGATCCTTGTGCAAGAATGCCATTATGCTTCTGGGTTTGGAGGGGAGTACCCTGTCCCCCAAAACCAGTTTTGGGGGGAAAGCAGTTCCTTGCATTTTCTTCTAATTTGTGAGATCTCCTTATCTGTTTTTAGGAGCCTACTGAAGTGGTGTGATGCTTATTCCAAACTTCGATCTTTGGTTTTAAATATAGAGGGAAACTTTCATCAGACTAATTTTTGTTAACTTTTTTTTCTCTTGTAGTGGTTAATTTAGGCATCTTATATTTTTTGATTCATTTTTTTAAACTTAATTCAACTTTACGTCTGAATATTTTGCTTTTCTCTCATCTTTGTTTCACCTCGTAGTTGAAGTTGAGGAGAAATTTGTTGACTTACTTTTCTTGCCGCACTGAACCATCCCATAGATGAAAGGTTGAGGGGAGGTATTTTTCATATGGTCAGGTTGTTTCAGTTCTGCTCATGCAAAAATGTTGAATAAAGCTGGATACAGTTTCAGGGTTTAGTAGTGTGAGATTAAAAAGGATACAGGATGCCTGCTATTTGAAGAAGAATATGTTCAGTAGTGTGAACTGAGGCCTACAAACTGCTCATGAAAGTTTGCTTTCCTTTCTTTTTCTGTATCTATCCCTTTAACAGATCTTTTGGATATGAAAGTACTGTTACATCAATTTCACAATGAGAAAGTGTATCATCTATGGTAAGTAGTTTGCCCAAGGACACAAGTGAAGTCTCTATAGATAGGAGTTGAACTCTCATCTCTTTGATTCTAGGCTAGGTATTACTTCAGTATGTGCCTAGTTATACAGAGATTTCTAATTTTAAATTACAGATGGCAAACTCAGCCCTTCTTCTCTAAGGATCTGTACATCAAGAGTGAGGAATAATCTAGTTGTAATGAGTCGCAGGCTCTTGTTTTCCTAGTGGATAAGCTTTCTTTTATTTTTTCTCTTTCCACGAGAGTAGAGGTATTACATGTTACAAGGAACAGTTACTGACTAAAGAATTATAAATAACCGATCTCTTTATTTGGATTCAAACAAATGTTTTTTTTTTTTGTCCTATTTACAAATGTTACTGAAATAAGCGTTTTATGACCTGTCAGGAACAAACTGGAAGCCTTGACAGAAATATCTATTATAATATATGAAGTAGGGTCTGTGGACCACTGCAAGACCTTCTTTTATTATTCTTGTTTCTCTAGTGTCCAGTATTTAAGAATACAATGTGTGTAGTTCTCTTTCTTCTTACCCCTTGGAAAAAAGCTGACTTGATTCAGGACTCTAGTAAAAGGAATGTTTTGCTTAATCAGTGAAGAAGGTTCATTAATGTAATGTGCTACTAAAAATCTCTTTGGCATTAAAAGATTAAACTCATGGTTTTGAATGACATTGCAAATGTTTTAAGACAGAAGGACCTTTCCAAGTTTTGCTAGAGAAGGGATGTATCTCCACCAAAGAATTATATTACTTGTATCAGTCTGTGCATGCAATTCATTTGCTTCCTGTGAGAGCTCATGAATGGTGACTTTAATTTCATAGGTTGTATTGGCATTGAAAGTAACTGAATCCTATCCAGTTTCAGTAGCTCAGTTCTGAGTGATATTCAGTGATCAATGTCTTGACAAGCCCATTCCAGTGAACTTAAATTTAAAGCACTATCTAAACTGCTCAGAAGATGTTCACATTGCACCTGCCTAGCAAGGTAGAGTAAGTACTCCCAGTACAACTTGAGGCTGCTCTCTGTAAGCCTGTTCCTGGAGAAAGGCTAAGTGAGATTGCTTATGGTATGGTAACTTTTATTATGGGGGAAAAAAATTTCTTTGAAATAGGATTCTAATATTTATCCCATCTACAGGTTTTCAGTTTTAGAATTTTTTTGTAACAGGGTTGTTACTTTTCCCACTCTCTGTAGTTACTGATCATTGTTTGAGGTTTGTTTTTCAGGGTTGTTTTTTTTTTAATTTTTATTTTTATCTGGATAGTTCGAGTTATTTGAAAATACCTATTAATCCTTTAAAGATGGTAGAGTTGTGTCTTTTTGTTTCTAAAGACTTTGCTGTACTGTTGCTGTTAAAGGAAGGAAATCCCTTATGACTGTCCAGCCTTTTGTGTCCTGCAGTGACATGCTTGATATGTTTGCGTGCATTCTTCTGCTAATACTGCCCATGTGTAGTCCTGCCACTTCACAAAACTGTGCCTAAAGTGCTTTTAATAGATGGCAAGTGCATTAAAAAAAACCCTTTGTCTTGTTTCCTACATCCATTTTTTTTAATCTCAAGCCAGAATTTTCCTAAAATCTTGGGATTTTGCCATGAGTTTAAGTACTGCTGCATTCTCCTTTTTACTCCCACTCCATTGTTTTTTACAATACTCTGGGAGAAATGGGTCATAGTTCAGCAATTAAAATAACAGTTTTAGGGAGAGCTTAGGTGAAAACTGGTTCTTCATTTACATATAGGAGTGGATTCAGTGTAGTAGTGCCCTATGGCTCTACTTAGCTTCTTATAATGGGATCAGCTTGTTCTGTGGCAGAAATACCACAGCAAAATGTTTGCATGTAGACCAGCACTGAACTGTCTTCAAAACTGTCTTCTGAAGTTATATTTATATACATTTAATTTAGTTTTCTAAATACCAAATGAGATGATTGTCTGTTCAAAATGTTTCCAGTTTTCAGTTTGCTAGAGTTTTTAATTTTGGAAATGAGTATAGAATTACAGGATAAGGAGCTAAGTGGCTTTGAGTGCCATTTATAAAAAGATGGTAAAACGGTATCACAATTATAGGACATGCTCTCATTCATTATTCGAAATCTTACATGGCAGGGATTTTGTATTTTAGAATCGTCCTAACTAATGCATAAACAATACTGAGGCTGAAATACCTCTCAGCTTGCGGAGTCAGGCTCTTATTCTTACTGTAGAAATCTTGCATTCCTGTCTGTGGTGATCCAGGTCTGTAGAGCTTTGTCAGTAGCCTTGCGATTAGGCCAGTCTAATGCAAAAAAGTTGGATTTGGCTATTTTTAGGTATAACAGATCCTAGAACCTAGTATGTGGTTTCTTTGTAGTGCCTTGACCTCAGTATTGACTCAGTAGATTCCAGCATGTATTAATATTCTAGGCTATTAACTATACTCTGTTCAGACAGTCCTCCCATGAAGGTGGCAGTCTTCTGGACATTATGACTGGAGGCAGTAACTGCATGAGCTCTCTCGTTGCTGGAGTATGAGCCACCAGGTGGTCCTGTATGTGTGGAATTACATCCAGAACAGATGGACCACTGTCTTCTCCTCAAATATAAACACAGGTTTTCATGTGCTAGCTGTGGTGAATCCTTAGGTGTTCTTTGTCTAACCTTTTTGCAATCTTTATTCCTGAACTGTACAATACAGGAAGGCCCCTTATTAGTGGTTTTCACATTTTTCTTCTGTACAGAAACTTGTCCAATTTGACCTCAGCAGAAATAAATTTTTAGAAATTTTAAGCAAAACCAATTTTTTTTCAAATGGTGAAAAGGCACCTCTCTGAGGATACATGAGTAGTAATCCTCAGGTTCTCTAGCTTGTTATACTGAGAAATTAGATGTTGATATGCTTGGGCAGGGGGGCTGGACCAGATAACCTCCAGAGGTCCCTTCCAGCCTGAAGCATTTTGTGATTCTATATAGATTGCATCTCGGTTTTATCTGCACCAGATCATCCTGCAAAGCTGAACATTCTGGTGGTCAGAAGACGTCAGTTCTTGCATCTTCATGAGTAGTTGTTGAGCAACTTTACATTCCTTGATGACACTGATATAATTTCTCTTCCCTTAATTATGTTAAAATTTTCTGTCTTAGAGTTGCTACAGATCTTTCTTCTGCTTAGTACGTGTTCTTAATAGTAATGTATGTCATGGAATCATAGAATGGTTTGGGTTGGAAGGGACCTTAAAGATGTATCCAGTTCCAACCCCCCTGCCATGGGCAGGGGCACCTTCCACTGGATCAGGTTGCTCAAAGCCTCACTGAGCCTGGCTTTGAACAGTTCCAGGGAGGGGGCATCCGCAACTTCTCCGGGCAACCTGTTCCAGTGTCTGACCACTCTCACAGGAAAAAAATTTCCCCTTTTTCAGCTTTAAACCATTCCCCCACTTGTCCTATCCCTGCATTCACTGATGAAGAGTCCCACCCTGGCTTTTCTGTAGACCCCCTTTAAGTTCTGGAAGGCTGCTATAAGGTCCCCCCAGAGCCTTCTCTTCTCTAGCCTAAACAAGCTCAACTCTCTCAGTGTGTCTTCGTATGGGAGGTGCTCCGCTCCTTGCATCATCTTTGAAGCTCTCATCTGGACTCAAGAGATCCATGTCCTTCCTGTGCTTAGGTGTCCAGAACTGAGCACAGTACTCCAGCTGAGTTCTCAAGAGAGCAGAGAATAGGAGGAGAAACACCTCTGGATGGCACCCCTTTCCTGCAGCGTGTCAGCTACTGGGGGGACATCCAATGGCAACCATCTTCCAAAAAAGCTGGCTTTCTGAATCTCTTGTGGATTTCAGGCTTGCAAAATGCTATATTTGGAGTTAATACTTCAGTAACATTTGTGCTGCTTGCTTTTGTAAGTATGGGTTTGAGGGGTGGGCTCACTTTCTTTACTGGCTGAAAATACTGCATTTATATTATCTTTGAAGTATTTATTCACTACAATTCTGACTATTCATATATATTGACATTTAGTTTGCAGTTTCTTCTTTTCAGAGAAAATAGCCATGTTGCTAGCTCAGGATCTCATAGTATGTCAAGCTTTTGTGTATTGCCTCTTTTCTGTGTTATAGTAGCACTTTTTGTGTTCTTTTATTCAGAGCTTCTTTCAGTGCTTGTGAATAAGCTTCAGCTTTGCTTCTAGATTTCTGAATGTTTACTCATACACTGGGATGCTTGATCTGCAACCTGCAGATTATTCAACCATTGCAGACCCCATTCTCTAAGAGAGCATGGGCTAGAGAAATTGTTTGGGCAGCGGCCTCCTCCTGGCTGATAACCAATGATCACCACCAATCCTAGCCTTTATGTGCACAGTGTGTTCATTTGTTAACAGAGGCATCATGTGCACTGCTTGTGTACGGAATGTTGTGATGCGGGTCCCTGACAAGGCCACAGCACAAAACATTTTAATGGCCTATCCTATCTGAAAATGCTGGGCATCACTTTCAGATGTCCAGTTTTGCATAGGGAAACTCTGAGGAGAGTGACTGTATAAAACATACGGCTTCTGTGCAGAATCTGCTGTTGAGAACCACTTCTGTTGATTCTACAGATGTAAAGAAACTGATGAATAGATGTAAAAATAACATCTGCTGGTCACTGTAAGTGGCTGCTGTAGCAATTGCTGCTGTTCTAGTGAAGACGGAAACCTAGGATTGACACATTTAAAGCATAAAACTTCTTAACCTTGTCCCAAGATAAGTTTCCAATTTATGTTAATTGCTGAGTTTGTGTGGCCCAAGATCCTTAGTATGTGGATATGTTTTCACCTTGTGGCTCTGTTGGAAAAAAAGACTTATAGGAAGAATAAAATATGCTTTGGAAATGGACTTGTACTACCATCCTTTGAGCTGTTTCTTTCTCTTCTAGTAATTACATGTGACCCCCAGTAAAAAAAAGAGTGCTATGCCATTTATGGTGTTTGGAGACAGCCATTTCACATGTGTAAAAGTGTGCAGGCAGTCCTGATTCTGAATTGGGAGATAGTCAGTGACGTGTGCACACAGTATATTTCTGTGAAACTTTTCCATTGACCTGTGAGAAGTTTTGAATGATTTTTGGGACTGGAAGGATGGTAAGCAGGATCTGATGTTAGTTTCAGCAGTGACTGCGTACTCTGTCCTATTTTGATGAGGAAAGAACAGAGAACATACGTTACAGTTGAGACTAGCCCTCCCAAAAGCTGGTAGGTTTGAGAGATCCCAGTCTGCATAACTGCAGTGCCTGCAGTAGAAGCTGAAGTAGAAGCTCAAGCACGGTGGTGCACAGTGGTTTTCATGGTGTATTCTTTCATTCTGCTGTTATTGCAGACTGATTAAAGCCAATGCTAACAAATACTTGTGTTATTAGAAGGCTAGAGACCTGCGTACACAGTAGAGACCTCTCAAGGATCCACAGACTTAAAAAGTTTAACATATCCTGGTTTTTTTTTCCCCGTATCCCAACTTATGCCTTAAAACTAGAATATTGAAGGCTCTGGATGTTCTTTTTAATTTTGGAGAGGTGTTGTGCTCATTCCAGTGAGGAATGGGAAGAGTTTTGGTACTGCAAAATTTTCACAAAGGCTGAGAAACAATTAACCACCCAGCACTGACTCAGTATGCAAAATTATTCTCAGCGAGGTGTGTTAATACTGCAAAGAAATCATTAAAATTCCTCTTGTATAATAGCAGAATTTGCCACTATGTATGTCATGTAGCCCTTTCTATTCTGTATTGCTTTTGTCAATGACTCAAACATGAGAACTGCTATAAACTGGTACCTTTTGTTTGAAATACACCTGAACTTATTTATTAAACTTATCCTGTTTGCAGAACCTGAAAGTAATCTTGAAAAAAAAAATCAAACTTAAGGACTGCTTAAAAGAAGAAAAAGATGTAGGCATTAAAAAAATAAATGTTTACTTTTTCTTTTTAGGTCAGAAGACTTGTCTCCACTTACATGGTATCTTTCCTTACCTCTATGTACCATATGATGGTTTCGGACAGCATCCAGAATACTATCTTCATCAAGTGGCATTCAGCATTGACAGAGCGCTTAATGTGGCTTTAGGCAATCCATCTTCTACTGTTCAGCATGTTTTCAAAGTGTCATTAGTATCTGGAATGTAAGTATTACTTGTTTGGGTTTTTTGGCTGTTTGTTTTGAAATACCTAGAGGGGCTTACTGTGGCCTTGGGTGACTGCAGTGCTTCTCCCATGTGTGTCTTTGTACAGGCCTGTACAACTAATGAATAGCTCTTCTCACTTGCTTCTTCTTTAACTTAATTAACAGGTTTCCCCCGAACACTTGACGCTACCATTTTTTCCGAAGCTTGTATCCTGGTGTCTGTTGTGTTTTCACATCTTTTCCTTTTAGCCTTTTCTCTCTCTGCTATTACAGCAGTACTTTCCAGCCATCATTTTCTCCCTGTCTGGGTTATTCTATGTTCCCTGTGACCAAGCGTGTGTGGCAGGAGTCTGACTCTAGGTCTCTTTCTTTGTTCGTCTAAGATGGTCCCTTTAGGAAACACATCATAGAGACTGTCAGGTCATGTTTGTCCATCTGATTCTCCCAGCAGTGTAGGCCATGAAGTGGAGGCTCTGAAACAGTAATGTACTTATCAAGCTGACTGTTGTGTCTTATTCGGTGTAGCTTTCTACTACTGCTGGAACAGCATGCTATTATTGAAAGTTAACATTTTAAGGATTCTCTTAAACAATTTTCATTTCACTTACATAACCAAGGACTGAAAAATATGTCAGATCATAGTGAATAATAGGAAGCTGTCCTGGAGGAACACAGTTAGTCTATACATGCATTGAATTTTTCATCTTCCAAACAATGTAAGTGCTAATCTTCAGTACTATGCAGCAGTATCTTTTACCTTTTTTAGTGCACTTTTGAAATGTGTTCTTTCTAACTGTTACATTTAGGAAGATCATCTTTCTGTTCACAGCCGGTTTTATTTTATTATCTTCCAGATGCTGCTAGTAAAGTGGCTGCAATAACTTCTTTTCATTTTTGATCAGAACTTTCTGATACGTTTTCTCAGTAACAAGGAAGCTAACCTGCTGTGTTTCTTAGTTTTGTTCTTTTTGTGAAAAGTATCTCAACAGTGAAACATGGGCAGAGTAAACTGCTAAAGACAATCTTTCCTCAAATCAGTGAGAAAACAACAGACAAATTAGAAGAACCTGCCTCTTTTTTATATCTCTTACCTTAGAGCTTCAAAGCAGTCATTACTGAAAGTCAGAAACTTAGGAAAGTATATTTCAAGTAATTTGTTTGCTTGCATAAGAGGCTAACGAGAAGCGCCTAACAGAAATTGTGATACACCTTCTTTATCTGCGTAGACGGGCACATTTATATAGTCAGAGCGATCTATTTTTTACCTTCTGTTCTGCCCTGAGTCTTATTCTGCTGGTAGATGTTATAATGTCTGTGGTGCGAAACCTATGCTGTTCTTTACATCTTGGGGATCATCTTATTCCTTTCCTTTGGCATGAGCAGGAATATTTTTATGAAATAAAGGTGTTTGCTAAACCTTTGTAAGTTTAATATAGGATTTTTGTTGTATTAGCTTCCAAACATAGTGGAGGCCCAAGAGTAAAGAGAGACAAAATATGCTGTCCTTCTGCATTGTGAAGTAGGTGTTCATAACTAACCTTGGAAGTGCTGTGAATCTTGCTCTCCCTGGTACCTTGTCAGTGTGAGTATGGATCGCTTGCCATGCAAGTGCTGACTCTTTTTTAAAGTAGCTTTTCAGTTACATGCCTAGAGCACCTTGAGTCATTATAACTCAGTGTATATAACCTGTCATTAGGTTTATACACTCTCTGTAAGGAAGAGATTGATACAAGGTCTAATCTCCTTTTCAACTTAACAGCTTTAAGTTTCTTGTTTCAACTTAGCTCAGTTTTAACATAATTTTTAAACAGTTCAGTCTAGTTTTTTGAGTTATTAAATGTAGGCATATTTAACCATATTAAGGACAGCAGTATTATTGCTGTAGTTGTGCGGTCCTGCTGAGCTTGCATTTAATTTAGGGCTGAAATCCCTCTTAATACTCTTAATTTTTTAGACATAGCAGGTAAGCATCCCAATTGCCCTTTTCATAATATTTTTGACAGTTGTTTTTGTAGGGGTAACATACATTTATGCTTTCCTGAATTTCTGTTGACATTGGTTGTGTTTACTGCAAACAGTAGACTTCTTGCATTCACCCAGTGTGTTGAATTATGGGACCTCTTTCCTTAACATGCTGCTTTACAAGCATGTTAGATTAGTTTGTAATTCTAGATGCTGAAAAGTCAGTAATTCATTCAAGTAATACCAGAATTAATGCTGCCTGTTCAACCTTGTTTTAGTCTTGACATATTCATTATGATATGTATGCTTTAATTGCATTCTCAAATCCTATTTTCTTCAGGATTCATGCCTCATTTAATACACAAGATGATTAGTAATCACTGAAATTAAAAGTACTGTTATGATGGTGTGCCGTCAGTGTGTTTACATGTGGGGAAATGGAAAACAACATAAAGCCTGAAGTGCCGTCTAACTTTTTTTTTAGATACTTTGACATGCGTAGGGCCTGTTCTTTTTACCTGTTAACATTTTTTGATAGTAATGTGGCACTCCACTTTCGTCTGACACATGGGAATTTTTATTCTCTTTGATACGCAGTTTACTTTTTTTGGTTTTCCCCATGTATTTTAATACTCTTTGTAGTAAAATGTGGTTGAATAAATGCCACAGGATAACTGACTAGCTTGCTTGCTTTTACTTCTTCTTCTCCAGGCCTTTTTATGGTTTCCATGAAAAGGAGAGACAGTTTATGAAGATTTACCTTTACAATCCTGCAATGGTAAAAAGGTAAGGATGTGGTGATATGAAGTTCTGGGTAGTTTCCTTATATCCTGTATTAAAAATGTCTTTGAATGTCTTGTATTAAAAAGGTCTTAACAATTCTGTGATTCTGTAAAATGTCAATTTTGAAACAAGATTGAACTACATCTTAAAAAAGTAAAAGCAAAAAATCATTGTCCAAATTTTTCAAAATACATTAGAAAATTGCCAATTTTAAGCACACCAATAATCTTTTTTTAAAGTGGGAGCCTGTAAGAAAAGCAAGACCTTGCCATTATTTGTGTTGTGTCAACTGTAATTCCTGAACACTCGAACCAATTCCCATCAGGTAACTTTTCCTGTAACTCTTAAGGAAAACAGGAAAATGATGTAGCTCTCAAGTTACGAAGCTGATTTTGGTAGCTTTTAAGTTTTTCAATTCCAGTGCTCATTATTAAATTTAAGATATACTTGGAAAACTGGAGAGTTTTTGTTATGAGACCATTTCTTTATTTCTCAATAATGTTCCTTTAAATGAAAGCACAGTTGGTCTTAATCTAACTGTCACGGTAGTTGCAGTAAATTATAAGGAGGAATTATTTCTGAAGCATAAACTGAAATCCCTTGTGTCTGTAGTATTGCCTGTTGTACCTGTTGGGGGATAAAATCTAGTACGTGATTGTAAAATAGGATTGTCTGTTTTTTGTTCTAGGCTAGTAAAATTTTGCATGATGTCAAATTTCTGTCTTTATTTTTCCAATAAAATCAAATATCAGTGTTGTTGCACTGGAATAATTTTTGGTTTATGTCCTAATTTTAGAGTATGTGAGCTTCTGCAAGGTGGAGCCATAATGAACAAATCTTACCAGCCTCATGAAGCCCATATTCCCTACCTCCTTCAGCTCTTTATAGACTACAACTTATACGGAATGAATTTAATAAACCTGGCTGCTGTCAAATTCAGAAAGGCAAGGAGAAAAAGTAAGGTGTTTATTTCGTAAGACCAGATAATTGTCTTGAAGGCTAAAACTGCCATTTTGAACAAAATGTCACTAGCTGTCAGACCTTCACCATGCTTTGTGTGGCTGAATGAGTATCATGTTATTTCCCTATAGTTTCCTTTCTATGTCAAGAAAAGGTCTGTGTTGCTTTCATTTTTCCTTTTTGTGCCTGTGTATTGTGACTGAGGAAGAGCGCGCTTCCTGAAATGAGATGCTATATATCAAGAAACACATGTGCTGTTAGCAGTGCGACTGTGACCCTTTTCACGAGATGACCACAGCTTTTTCTTTTCAAGTTAGAAGATTAAAAATAGTCATTATTTGGTTGAAGAATTTACATGAAAGGTAGCAGACTGATACTGTTGTGTTAAATCTTTGATGTTTGGTTTTGATCCCTATTTCTTCACTGTGGTAATGTCTTTACAAAATTATGGCTAATCATTATGCTTTGCTGCCAAAGCTTTTAATTAGAATGCTTGTGTCTGTACTAAGGTTATTTGCTGTAGGGTGAAATTTTAAATCTAAATCTGAGCAAAAGAGATATTTTCAGTTTTTAAAAAATTAGTTTTGCATTTGAATGTACAAACGTAAAAATGAAGTTTGGCAAGAACATCTGCAATGTTATCTAAATGCTTCAGTATAAAAGGGAAATAACAGTAGGAGAACTGTAATGTATCTGGTAAACATTTAGAAAAACGTATTGTTTACAGAAATCATGATTGTTCTTACAACTAAAGCAGGTGTAGAATAGAAAGCTAAAGTATCTTTCTGTAAAAACAGAATCATGCTAACCTTTTTTGTCCCATTACTTTTATTCATGTATATTCATGTATATTTAGGCAACAGTAGATTAATGCATGGAGCTTCATAACTGTTTCTCATCAAAAGAAAAATACCCTTTTTATACTGAACAATAGACCACATTTTTTTGCTGATGTTAAAACTTTAGGAAGGTAAAAGCTCAGCCATGGACAGCATCTTCAGGGTCTTCATTCCTGAGGAAGTACAGCTGGGTACTGTTAGTCTTCCAAATGTCCAAAGTGAACTTCTGGAGTCATGCAATCTGTTCGTATTGAATAGTTGTTCCCACTCTTTTTTCGTAGCTCTTTTCCCTCTCTCTTTCAGATGATAGATAAAAACCAAACTATTTATTCTCCTTCATCATTTATTTAAGGGTGAGAGACCTTGGTCTTGAATGGGAAAAGGGTGGAAGAGGATCATGGGCTAAGACCAGTGGACTTGAATTGTTCTGGTAGGGGAGAATATAGTAAGATAAACACAAGAAAATTATAGACTACCTTGTCCTGTTTGAACAGTGCTTCTGGCAAGATTCATACCACTTTGAGTGGCTCCACATCACACTGTATAAGTAGTCTCTTGCAGTCTCCAGGCACAGGGATTGCTATCTACTACTCCTTGCATAGCTGCTGAACCACAAATGGTTCGTCCCTGGCACAACATTATAGAGGCCAGTCCTTGCACAGCAGCCCTGAGAAGTGCCATCCTTTCTAAGCTCAGACCTGTTGGAGTGGTGCAGAAGGCACAGCTTCTGCTTACAACTGAAACACACGCATGCCTTTTCCACAGCTTCTGTGTTTTGGGAGGTGCATTCATTTTACTCTAGTAAAATGTGCGGGGCAGTTTGAACATTGTTCCTTAGATGACAGTAAAAGCCTTTGCCTAAAGATACGCAGCAGACACTTTTTCCTTTTCAGATGATGATATCAAAATCAGTCTGGCAAAGAAATAGAAAATTCAGTAATGGATCTGTTCCTAAATGTAAGCAAGAAGCCTCAGGAGCCCGTTTCCTGTGGTATTTTTCTCATTGAGAGAAGCAGACTCTTTTCAAGACGAAGAAAGGTCAGCAGGCAAATTTGTACTAGCATGAGTACTCTGCCTTCGTCAGCCCCTATCCAGAAGATGCAGGAGTTCTTTTTTTTCAAGTTCTTATATTTGTGGATGGTAAGGAAGAAGGCTGCAGATTCATTCATGCACCACAGGCCACTAAAACTGTTAAAAAACTTATTTCCCATAGTTGGATCTTCTTCTGTGATATGACTCTGAAAGATCTTTATGTGTCACTGCTACTGGCTTCAAAGCTCTTTGTGTCAAGAAAAGGCAAATATTGAGTGTACTTAAATATCATTGAGTAATTTTACTGAATAAACAAGCTAATACAGGAATTTGAGCATCAGTTTTTAGACGTGTTTAAAAGTAGGGCTCATAGGGAATGAGAAAGGGTGTAATACACTCAAACTGCTCTGGTGTTTGAAATGCACATGATTTTTAAAAATAATAGTATCTATTTTACCAGTTTGCCTATAATCTTGCATTGCTGCTGTGATATATTTTCCTTTAAAATATGCAACTAATCTGTCTCATTTCATCAGCTCAGAATAGTCAAGTTGCAGATGAAAAATAACAAGAGGTGTTTCTAGGCATAGTCGGCTTCCATTTTAATACAGAGAATGAGCTGATAAGCCACGCAGTAAAAACATGGCTGTGTTTCTTCCTGGACCGGCTCTGCCTGAGGGCAAGCCCTCACTTTTGAACAGCATGAATACCAAGCTATGTCAGGTTTGAGCTGGACCTGTGTAAATGGGATCAGATATTTTGTGTTGTCTTTCTGGAATCACTGGCTTAGGCATCACAGTGCATAGATGACCACTTCAGTGCAAGTATGGCTGAATGCAAGCTTAGCTCCTGCATAAGTACGAGCGTGTCTTCTCACCACACGAGTGCCATATTTCCAGTGTGAGATTAGTGTCTGTCTGCTGTTTCAGTGCACTTAAGGAGTCTGACATAGGGACAGGGTTTACAGGTCTTAGTCTGGGTGCAGTAGGGTTGGTCTGGAACATACGTAATTAATCTTTCAAGTGACAAGTGATAGGACAAGAGGTAATGACCACAAGTTGCATCAGGGCAGGTTCAGACTGGATATTAGGAAAAATTTCTTTACTGAAAGGGTGGTCAGGCACTGGAACGGCTGCACAGGGAGGTGGTTGAATCACCGTCCCTCGAGGTGTTTAAAAGATGGGTTGATGAGCTTCTTAGGGACATGGTTTAGTAGTGGATAGGTGCGGTTGGACTTGATGGTCTCAAAGGTCTTTTCCAATGAGCTAATTCTGTGATTCTAGTCCTGCTGGATTTCAGTTGCTTCTCTTTGTAGCTTCTAGGGCACTTTTGGCATGGTGTTTCCTAGTTGCTTCTGTAGTAACTGTATTCGTGGCTTTTTGCTACATGAGATGTCCCTATCCCTTCTCTTCCAGGTAGTGGAATTCACATTGACAGGTCTCTGTTACGAAATTTACTTTAAAATCATAAAATAAAAATACATGTTCTCATAAATATTTACCCCTTGATGGTCTCTGACAATTGAATTGTTCACTTAATGTATCTGTAACAAATGCAAAATTGTTGTAAAGTAAACCTAATATAAAAAAGTACTAGTGTGTGACACCAACATAGCTGAGAAAATTCAAGGTTCAAGCTGTTCTTTCACATAGAAGTGAGAGATTGAGAAATTTTCAAGGTCTTGTCCCATTCTGCCTCCACCCACCTCCATTCCTGGGATTTTTTCTGTCTTGTGTTGCATCCTATGTGTATTGTTTTCCCTTCCTCTGAAGAGTGAAGGTTTAGGAGGAGACCACAATGAAGGTAGTCAGTCTTCAGAGGTGACTTCTTCAGCATGAGGTTGGAGCACACTTCCTCGCACTGAGACCTATAAGCAAACTTGCATGTTTTCTTTATTTGTAGGTCAGACATCTGCCTTCATTGCAGGTTTCCATTTACTGCTACTGCCGCTGCATCTGGAATATGTTGTGTATTCTCTTTCAGCTCACAGATAAGAAAGAGGAAAAGTGTGAAGTAAAATTTACTGTTTTCTTTCACTTCTAATTTCCATTGGGATCTGACTGAGGACCAAGGCGCTTGGAAATCCTGAAGTTTACATCAGACTTGCATGGTTTATTTTGAAACTCTTACAGTAAAACATAAAACATTGAGTTTATGACTAGAACACAGCAAACATAATTCTAACAATGGCAATGTCTTGAAAAGATTTTTATATGCATCTGCATGTTAGAAAGAAAGTAAAATCATTTAAATGATAGCTTAGTTACTTTTTGAAGATAATATCATTCAGTAATGCTTATTCTTTAGGTGCATTTGGATTGATATTATTAAATAATAAATGCAATTATATAATCATACGTGTAAAAATATTACCACATAAATGAATCTAATTCTCATACTATTTTTCTTTCTAGGTGATACATCAGGTGTAAGTAAACGTCATAGAACTCACTTGCCAGAAAATTCAAACAGCACGTCTTTCATTGAATGGGAGGAAGATGAAATACCAAGGTCAGGGTGCCAATTTTTTTAATATATACTGTAATTTTTGTATGCATCGACTTGTATATGCTACAGGGTTCCAGTCTGTCTTTTAGAGGACCCTTATATGTTTTATAAGTTTAAAAATAAAAGCGCTACTGTGACACAGGCAGTTGTTTTTTAGTTTCTTTGTATAGATCTGGTTATCTGACACTTTCTGGTATAGGGTTATAAAAATCTAACTTGAGGTAACAATAGAAATATTACATGGCAAGTTTTTCTGGGTTTTGGAAGATATATTTCTAGCTAATGACTTCTGATGAAAGTCTAAAGAAGGTGAATAGTTATAGAGTACTTACACATTGGTTCACAGATTCTGGTTTTGTAATCCCTCTTAACTAATACAAATAGCATGCTGTCAGAGTATTCCAATTTGTCCACTTGAAGTAGTGACTACGTAAGAATCTCAGCTTAAAATTTTTTTGTGTCGTATCTCCCATGGATCTTCTACAAAAAAGTTCTAGATGCCTCTGACTTTACAGCTTGTGACGTGTAATAGCTTTTACTCCTGTAAGAAAAGGAATATATCTGGGGTGTTGAGGTTTTGGGCGCTAGGGTGGGGAAATGTATCTGGTGATACATTGGTTTGTATAGTTTATCTATAGCTACTTTCTAATGTTTGCCAGGTAATTATTCGGTCATCTAGTGGTCTTCTCAGTATTTGGGCAGTACCTGGCATTCTTCTCTGTATAGTTTATTAGGCTCAATATGCCACACTGCCTGCTAGTACCAAGTTCTTGCTGAAAGTGACAGTTGACAAGTTCTCTGGTTTAATCAGGGAGTGCCAGTGATTTGGCATTTCTTGACTCTGGAGTACAGTATATCAAGTGTTTGAAAACTGATGCTGGATGCCTGGTATGTGGGATGCAAAATATTACTCAAAAAGCTGTGTATGTAACATCAGCAGCATTTTGCATGAGTAAATGCCAGTGGTGGCTCCTTATTTCAGCAAACAATTGAGAACTATGTCGAAGTTTCTTGGTGACTGAACTTGCTCTTCAATACTTGATAGCAGCTTGCTGCTCTGCTCTGCTGAACTGCTATACCCAGTTCTTCAGAATAACCCAGCCATGTCCTGCCTTGCTCCTGGCAAATCTCTATTAATAACTTGCCGCTGTAATTAGTGTACTGTATTAAGATAGGCGACAGTTATTTTAATCTAATTCTGGAGTGATTCTGTTAAGAAGTAGGCATATTTCCAAACCTAGCAGTGCCCAGGAATCCCTGGTCTTATAAGGCTTTTAGCTGTGATACTTGTCAGCATTATTAGACTGGAATCTGCAAAGCCTACCTTAAAATAGGCAGTAGCCACCTGAGCCTGACAGCCAATCATTTTGGCAAGAGGAGCTCTTCATGTGAGGCACACTTATGTTATCCCTCAGGTAGCTGATAATACATGGTGAAACACTTACGTGAGTTCAGTGAGAGAACTTCCTGGTAAACACCAGGTTTGGAGTAATCTGCCCATCAAGTATACCACTTGGACACAATGTGTTAAAAGCAAAATGATTTGTAGGAAGCTTTTGAAAAGCTTTTACTTTATAAATCCTAGATTTGCTATTGAACAGTAGCTGATACAGAAAATTAAAGATCTAACAACTGCTAGACTGTGCAATGGCACTATGTAATGTTAAAGATCTCTACGAGATTTATGGCTTTCATAATTGTTTTTCTTGCTTGTCTTATTTAGCTTTTAGAGTCTTAATAAATTTTATATGTTATTCAAGTCACTGGAACATCCTCCAAAGAAAGATATTTTTTCTTCCATGAACAGAATATGGAAAATTATTGTGTGAAAATTTAGAGTTCTTAGCAATGTCATTGAGTGACACCTTTTAGATTCTCTGTGAGGTTAATTTTTTATGTATCTTCATGTTAACATTCTAAATACCTGAGACGTGGTCATCACAGAACCTGTTTTCCTAGGTTGTCATTAATGTTGGTGAATTAAGATACTGACCTTGATATCCATTTTTCAAGTTTTTTAAGGGTTTTGATCTAGCTAACTGCCTATGTAGTGGGCACTTAAATTACATGCCCCATGTTGCTTTAATTTATTGCCTCAATATCTGTGGAATCATACACAGGTACTCCAGGCACAGGTTTCATCCTACATTATTATTATGCCAGTGGGTATTACCAACAAACCTTTGCTTTCTTCAAAATTAAGAACCATTCTTTATTTTCTCAAAATAATTTATTTGGAGCTTTTTCTACAAAGGTATGACGGATCTTGATTGCAGTTTTTCAGCATAGTGTGCAGGTATAGTAATTTTAAATGTCTTTGAGTATCCCAAGTAGCCTAGTTATGGCAGCTCAGTGTTGTGCAACCCTGATTCAACTTGCTTCTTCAGAGAGTAAACTTTTATTCTCTTGCAGCTGGCTTGCGTCTGTTCCTATGCCACCTCACTTAACCATGCCTTTCATATATCTGTATTACAAGTTGTACGTTATGAACAATTCTAGCTACTTTCTCTTTTTACAAAATGAAATGTAGATGCTATGGAAAGCTTTTTGCTGGGACTTGCTAAGTCGTTTTTTCTAACCTTGTTCTAATACAAAAAATTTTTTTCTCTTTGCAAAACTGATGCATAGCAGTTGTGAGTGCGTTGTGTAGGGCAATCTGTGTCAAACAGACCACTTCTGAGTGTCTTCCAAAGCATAACAACTGCTAATGACCTGAAGTAGTTCATATTTTCAACTACAGCTGGGAGACTGGGTGTGTTCTGACTTCTTCATGCTGTCTTCTCACCTGCTAATTGCAGCACTGTAGCTGCTTAGGAAATGTGACTTGATCTTGGAGAGTGGGAAATAATAGTTGTTCTGTGTTGTTTTCCTGATGTCTTGTACATGTTTGTTTTACATGAGCAAAGCCAGCAAGCCGAACAGCTGACCAGGCTATTGACAGTACTCGTATCAAATAATTCTCAAAGAAGCACACAGCCGTATTAAAGAACTGTATTTCAGGATGGTTTGTATTCCTTTTGTTTTAATCAGAGTAAATTAAAATGTTAGAAGGGCCAGTTATAGCTGTTCTACTTTCATATGCCCTTTGAAGTTTGTCCTGAAGTGGAGACAAATGGCTCCTTAGCCTTTGTGGCTTACCGGGATGTTGCAGAAGCTTGTGGTGCTACTGCCCTGGCTGCTGCCAGTGCAAGTGTCTCATGACTTACCTTGATAAAAATGCTAGATGTGAATTTAATGACTTGGTTGTATTGAGAAGGCATTTTTCAAGTCTTATGAAAATCTTACTGTACGTGTCAGTTGTCTTTCTTAGCCTCCACATCAGTCTTTGGAGCGTGCAGTTTTGACTGCTAGACCTGCCTTAGTCTTGAAAACATTAACGAGAATTATGATAATAAATCCTAAATTTGTTTAAAAAAAGGAAAAAGGGCTCTTGTTAGCTGAGTGTTTTTAATTTGAATAACATGCCATATTAATTGGACTACTGAAGTTTTTGACAGAAAAACTCCCTATAGCAGTTTGATTTAGAGCTTAGGCAAAATGAACTTTTCTGCTTCTAATTGTCCAAATCATTTGAGTCTTTGTGAGTTGCAGACAAAGAACATGCTTCAAATTAATATTATTATAGAAAATGACTTAAGTTACAGTGACAACTACCAGTTCATAGAATCATCTGGTTGGACGAGACCTCTGAGATCATCAAGTCCAACCATACCTGTCCCCTTTCTAAACCATGTCCCTAAGAGACTCATTTACCCACTTTTAAACACCTCCAGGGATGGAGACCCAACCATGTCCCTCTGCAGGTGGTTCCAATACCTGACCACCCTTTCAGTGAAGAAATTTTTCCTGATGTCTAATCTGAACCACCCCTGGCATAACTTAGGACCATTTTCTCTTGTCCCATCATCTGTCACTTGTGAGAAGAGACCAACACCCACATTGCTACAACCTCCTTTCAGGTAGTTGTAGACAATGATGAGGTCTCCCCTCAGCCTTCTCTTCTCCAAGCTAAACAACTCCAGTTCCCTCAGCCACTCCTCGTAGGACTAGTTCTCCAGTCCCTTCACCACTCTCGTTACTCTTCTCTGGATGCGATCCAGCACCTCGATGTCTTTCTTGTACTGAGGGGCCCAAAACTGAACACAGTACTTGAGGTGTGGCCTCACCAGTGCTGCGTACATGGGCGCAATCACTTCCCTGCTCCTGCTGGCCGCACTGTTTCTAATACAGGCCAAAATGCCATTGGCCTTCTTGACCACCTGGGCACACTGCTGGCTCATGTTCAGCCGGTTGTCAACCAACACTCCCTTCTCTGCCAGGCAGCTTTCCAGCCATTCTTCCCCAAGCCTGTAACGCTGCATGGGTTTGTTGTGTCCCAAGTGCAGGACTCGGCACTTGATCTTGTTGAACCTCAGCCCGTCAATCCAGATCCCTCTGCAGAGCCTCCCTTCCTTCAAAGCAGACCAACACTTCTATCCAGCTTAGTGTAATGTGCAAACTTGCTAAGGGTATATTCAATCCCTTTGTCCACGTCATTGATAAATATATTGAACAGGTCTGGACCCAGCACTGAACCCTGGGGAGCACCACTCGTGACTGGTTTCCAACTGAATTTAACTCCATTTACCAGAACTCTTTGGGCCCGGCCATCCAACCAGTTTTTTACCCAGCAGAGGGTGTTCCTTGTGCAGGCCAATGGCAGCCAGTTTCTCAAGCAGAATACTGTAAGAAATGGTGTCAGAGGCTTTAGCGAAATACAAATACACCACATCCACAGCCTTCCCCTCGTCCATTAAATGGGTAACCTTGTCATAGAAGGAGATAAGATTGGTCTGGCAGGACCTACCTTTCATAAACCCATGTTGACTGGGCCTGATCACCTGATTGTCCTGCATCTGCTGTATGATAGCACTCAAGATAATCTGCTCCATGACCTTTCCCGGTACCAAGGTCAGACTTGACAGGCCTGTAGTTTCCTGGATCCTCCCTCTGACCCTTCTTGTAAATGGGTGTAACATTTGCTGGTTTCCAGTCAAGTGGCACTTCCCCAGTCAACCAGGACTGCTGGTAGATGAGGGAAAGGTGTTTGAAGAGGACCTCTGTCAGCTCCCTTAATACCCTTGCGTGGATTCCATCCAGCCCCATAGACTTGTGTATGTCTAAATTGGCCAAGTGAATCTCTAACCAAGTCCTTCTGGATTGTTGGAGCTTCGTTCTCACTGTCTTCTGGCTCAGGAGGCCGAGTATCCCGAGAACATCTCACCTTACTATTAAAGACTGAGGCAAAGAAGACATTAGGTACCTCTGCCTTGTCCTCATCCCTCATCACTACTATACCTCCTGCATCCAGTAAAGGAGGGAGATTCTCCTTGTTGTTGTTAATATACTTGAAGAAACATTTTTTATTATCTTTCACTGAACTGGCCAGTTGAAGTTCCAGTTGAGCTTTAGCTGTTCTAATTTCCTCTCTCCATGATCTCACCTCAGCTTTGTAGTCCTCCTGGAATGCCTGCCCCCCCTTCCAAAGTTCCCCATGATCGCTGTGCTCCAGGCATCTTCCAATAGTCACCTCTCCCACAAGGCCCTCTGTTCACAAATAGCAGATCCAGTGGGGCACCTTCTCTGGTTGGTTCACTCACCAGTTGTGTCAGGAAGTTATCTTCCATACACTTAATGAACCTCCTAGACTGCTTCCTTTTTGCTGTGTTATACTTCCAGCAGACATCTGGAAAGTTGAAGCCCCCCACAAGAACAAGGGCCAGTGTTCGTGAGACTTCTTCCAGTTGCTCATAAAAGAGCTCATCAGTTTCTTCGTCCTGGCTGGGCGGCTGATAACAGACTCCCACCACTATGTCTGGCTTTCTGCGCATTCCACTGATTTTAACCCACAAGCACTCAACCCTGTCATTACTGATACTGAGTTCTGTGCAATCACAATTTTCTCTAACGTAGAGAGCAGCCCCACCACCTCTCATTCCTAGCCTATCCGCCTGAAGAGTTTGTAGCCACCATGGCAGCACTCCAGTTGTGTGAATCATCTCACCATGTTTCCATGATGGCAGTTATGCCATAGTTTTCTTCCCTTGCAATGGCTTTTACCCCCGCCATGTTGCCCATGCTGCGTGCATTAGTGTAAATGCACTTCAGTTGGGCTGTTGTTTCCTCCTCTTTCCTGAGTGGAATAGCTTAAGTCCTAAGTGCCTTCTAGCTGTGATTTGTAACCTAGGAATTCCGTTTGAATTCTAGCTGCCCTCTGGAGCACTATCCCCCACTTCCACCAAGTTGGCAGACCAGGGGCCCTCACTAGTATATTGTCCCTCAGAACCTGAGATACCATTCCTGTGCTTTATTCTATCAAGCCCAGTGGTGTTCCCCTTCGCCTTCCAATCTAGTTTAAAGCATTCTTAATTAGCTCTACCAGCTTCTTGGAAAGCATCCTTCTGCCCTGTAGGGGCAAGTATAACCCATCATTTGCCAGCAGGCCTGCTGTGTAGGCCAACCTATTGTCGAAGAACCCAAAGTTTTGTTCTTCGCAACAGCTTTGGAGCCGGGTATTTAATTCCTGGCTCTTCCCACTCCTTCCCTTTTCATTCTTTATGAGAGAAGAGAATACTGTCTGTGCACTTGAACCCTTTACCATACGTCCTAAAGCTCTGAAGTCCTTTTTAATCACCCGAAGGTTTCTAGTTGGTTTTTCATTATTTTCTGCCTGAAAGACGGGCAGTGGATAATAATCTGTGGACTTAAGATTTGGGAGTTTTTTAACCACATCACTGACAGAAGCCCCCGATAGGCAGCAGACTTCTCTGTGTAATGGTCTGGTCTGCATATTGGCCCTTCAGTTCCTTTCAGGAGGAAGTCCCCAGTGACTACGACCCTCCTCTTTTTCTTTACAGAAGCTCTTCTAGTTGATGGCTTCAGGTTTCTTAAGCTGGGAAACATTTACAGGCTATGAGAATTGTCAACAATAGGGTCTGGCTCCACTTGCAGTCCCTTCTATCTATTCCGCAAGGGAACCTGCAGGGCCAAATTTGAAACAGGGGAGACACACCGGCTGCGACAAGCAGGAACCTTGCTGCCATTCTCTACCATCTCCTAAATCACTCTCCTCGGCTGAGCAGATAGAAGATGGGGAATTCTCTGTTGCACAAGGAATGTCTGCTTGTTGGGGCTGAGACAGGGAGCATAGAGTGTTACTCCAGAAGTCAGTCTCTCTTTCACATTCCCTTTACAGTCCTTAGCCAAGTCACCTCCTTGAGTTCTGTCACCAAGTGGAGGAGTGCCTCTACCCGAGCACAATCCCTACAGGTGACTTCGCCACTGAATCTGACACCAGTACAGGAGGGGGGACACATCCTGCAGCTTGGAATCTGTGTGGCTGCATGCACCCACTGGGGCTCAGTTTGTGGGGCTGTTCATTTTGAATTCGGGAATGTTGAATTTAGTGTTATTTTTATAGGATAAATCCATATTAGAATCTCATATAAATAAGAAATCTGATCTGGAAAGCTCTTTGCCAGTTCTGTCCATGGTATTGATCAATTCTCGATCAGTGGCCACACAGTTTATGGGGGTGCAGAAAATCAAGCCTTTTTTTTGGCAAACTGTTCAAAGGAAAATATTAAAATTAAAGCCTTCTCGTATCAATGACCATTGTTTATTGTGGTCTCTTTCCACTTGTTCCCAGAAACACTTTGATTCCATGAAGGGAGTAGACAAAATTTCTCTCTCATTCTTTTTTCCCAGTGATCTTGTAGTTCTTTCTTATGTGATCAAAATGTGAGTTTCAGCTTGCCTGTGGTTCCTGTCACATGCTGTGCAGGCAGACTGTGTTTGAAAGCTTTGATGAATAAGAGAACCCAAAGTATGTGACAGGAAAAGTATGCATTTTGATCATACGCGCTTGTTTCTTAGCTGATGGCATGACTAGGAAGGGAAGGAAGTGATGGCAATATATTGTTCTTAAAGTGTTCATTAGGGCATGGGCAGTCTACTTCTGCTAAAAGGCTAAGCTTCTTTGGTTTAGGAGTTTTATGATCTGCTCTCTTAATTCTCAGAGTAACTCTGAAACAGTAGTGCTGACTGAAGGGATCAGTAATCATAAATTAATGCATAACATCTTACAGTTAATGAACTATATATAAAGTGCTTCACAGCTTTTGCCAGATTACTTTCTTAATCTTGATGATGTTGATACACTATTGTGGACCTAATAGAGAATTCTTGCTTTTGTAATCACAAATGAATGGATTTGGTATCTTAAACTAAGTCCTGTGGTACACTGATGTACTTCAGTACATCTCCATGGTACTGACAGAACTGGGCAGCAGTCAGTAAAAGCTCATGTCTTATCCCTTCAGATAAGCAGACCTCTTGATTTGTCGTGTTTGTCATCCCCCATACTCCCCTCCCACTTTCTTTTGAAGATAATACCTCAGCCTTTGCCCTTAGGGCAGTATGACCCCACTTTGTGGAGGTAAGGATTGCTCTGGGGGAAACAAGGAAAGGTGAGAGCCAGGAGAAAGTCAGACAGGAGAAATGTGGTACCTGTTTAGAAGTACTCCTTTGTTCTGTACTTCGCTTACAGTGTAGACTCTGCATGGGCTGAATATCTCAGGAGTTCTGGTGTGATGATAAAGTGGTAAACAGCTGAAGCTGCCATGAAAGCGGCTCTTTACCTTCCGTTTGAATTTGGGTTGTTTAAGCCAGTTTAGTATCTGCAGTGCATTTGAGAGAACGTCTTAGTCTTGTGCTGCTTCAAAGAAAGGAAAATATTTTAGAGCTTTCTTACAGGAAGCATCCTAGCAGTTTTAATTAGCTCTCTATTGAGCATGCTTTGCCCATGGATAAGTGTCCTAATGAAGAGCACATGTCTGAACTAGCTTCAGTCCTAACTTCAGGTAATTTGTAGTTTACTGATCGTCTGTAGCATAGACCTCTGCAAAAGAAGTTTAGAAGCAAATATTTTTTCCTGGAATATTACAGATTACGAATGTGATAAAGGGATTGGTTTCGTGTTTTCCTTAGTGTACTGTCTTATGTCTTGATAACAAATACCGTGTTCTCAAGCCTTTTAGAAACACATTATATTTTTGTAGTTGAGTTCTCTGTTTTCTGAGAAGTCATTAGATCTTTGCTTTTACAACATAATGGAAGCAGTTTAATTTTACATTTATTTCAGACTTGGTATTTCTAGATAAGTACTTAAATGTCAAAGAAGGTACTGGGAATATCCAGCTTTTAATTATTTCATCTGCTACCTCCTCGCACTATAGTGACTCCTATTCAAAGCTTAGAGAGAGCATTGAAAATAATAATGAATTACATTTTATATCCCATGCTGAGATTTTGAGGCTCCATGCGTATCAAGGAATGTTCAGAATACAAGTAAGTGTTGTGAGTCATCAGTAATTTAACCTAGACAAAAAGTCCTAAACAACGGCATATTTTAACCATGGGCACCCTTGTTTCCTGAAAAACTTTGAAAAGGGTACAGATTTCCACATAAACTGGGAGGATTCTCTTTCTTAGCTTCCTCCATGGACTCCTTAAAACGAGTTCACTGGCAGCAACAGGTGGAAGGCCACTGTCCTTAGCAGATATGAAAAAGTAGAGCAGGAAGATGATCAGATCATATACAAGAAGCTTGAATTTGTTTTGAGTATTTTAAGTCTTTAGTAAACCAGTTATCCTTATTTCTGCTAATACCCTGTTTATCACCAAGCTACTCCTAATACCCGTAAAAACATAAAATATGAAAAATAAAACATTTTTTGTTTTGGTTCCCTTAGTTGGAAATGTTAAACTGTTTTGCATTAATCTGAACTGTAAATGAGAGAAAAATTCTTGCTACTGTGTTTTTTGGGCACAAGATCGTGCAAACACAGATGGTCTTATTGGCTGGAAGTTCCATAGAACATTTCAACTTGTGCTTGAGGAGAAGAACATTATTATAGTTGCTGTAGTATTTAGAGATTTTTACCACTTGTTTCTCTTTTCCTCACAAAAGAAAAAAAGAATCCCTTTAAGTTGAAGATACAAATTTCTCATCTAATTAGATTTGGATATGACCATTACTTTTAAGGACTTGCAGGTTAGGATGAGAACCGTTCACTGTGTATTCAGGTACTCACCCTCATCCCCCGTGAAATATTTCAGATGTTAGTCTAGTTAGAAAACAGCACTGGTACATGTTTTTAAATCAACATATTGATAAAATTAACCTGTATTTATGTTGTCACAGCTCTTTAATGTTGAAAGGTGTTGAGCCACAAAGTACCTGTGAATTGGAGGTGGATGCAGTAGCTGCTGACATTTTAAATCAACTGGATATTGAAGGTGAAGTGTTAATAACTTTCTTTGTAAAATGTTTTAGGACAGAAACTATATTGTCAACTTTTTTTAATGCTCAGCTTAGTTAAACCACAATTCGGATTTCAATGTTAGTGAATTGTTGATCTAAAAATTTTGTGAAGTTTAAAAAAAAAAGAATGAACTCTGAAAGAAAACAGGCTATGAGAATAGAAAGAGATTTTTGTTAATGTGTAAAAACGTTTCAGACCTGCAAGAAAAGTGAAATATCAACATCAAGTACGTGTGTATATGCGCATATGTGATGAGAACACGTAAAAAAGCCAGAGAACTAGAGAAAAAAGTTACACCTTAACTTTTACTTAACACTGAACCCTAGAGTAAGGCAAGACTTGCAATTAAAAAATAACAGGTTAGAATGACAAGACACGAAGAGGAGTGTCAGATACTAATTTGGTGGGAAGAATGCTTTTCATTACATTGATAGACTTCCCTTCATGTATTACTTCATATTTCAGCCCAGATTGGCAGGAATCCTGGTTTGCAAGCTATATGGGAAGATGAAAAGCAGAGACGGAGACAGAAATGTGAATCTTCTCAGATTAAGCCACCTGAGTCACAAGGTAAAAAAAAAAAAGCAACTGTTTGTCAAAAACTCTGAGTGAGAAGCAAGCAGGAGGCAGAATTTAAATTGGTAGATCGAGTGTGAGGGCTTGTTAGATGTACTGGTTTTTTGAGTTCCAAGCTTATCGATTGTCTGGTATATGTATTCCAATTTTAAAACCCAGATTTTTAAGCTTGGCCAAACGTCGATTCAGCAAGCTACAAAATGTTGTAGACAGAATGAATGTTAATGACTGTTAAGATGGCGTGCTTGATGATGGAAGACATTTAAATGTTTAAGTACTGGCAAAAATGAAATCTCTTATACCGAAGCTTCCTGTAGTAGTTTATGTACAAGGGCATTTCCTTTGAATTTCTGTGAATTATAGCTAAGGTGATGTTAGATGTGAATTCTAAAAGGATGGTCAAATCCCTGGTTTTTTATGTAAAATTCATTGCACAGGGAAGACTGTGCTCTGCAAATCAATTGCATAATGAACAGACATATTCCCTGTAGAACCTAGGCCGTATTTCTTTTAAAATATGGATGATATTTGGCAAGTAAGGCAGAGGATTGCAAGAAGGAAAGAGACGGGTTCCCAGCTAAGACAGACTGCTTTCTTTGGGTTTCCTGCATTTCTGTTTAATGTTATTCAGGCTGCATAAACCCATCTTGTTAAAATTGTTTACTGATTATTCTTTTTCTGGATGCTCACCTTGATGCAATTGCAACTTGATTTGTAAATGCCTTCAAATTTGGCACTGAAAATTAGCAGAGTACAACTCGAGCTATTTCTTATTGGAATTAGTAATTCTACCTGCTCTTTGTGTTGAGAGGTCACAGTAAAACTGAATAACCAATATTTTTAAAATTTTAAAGACCGTGGATTTGTGCCAGCATCAGAGAGTGAAAAATTTTTCCAGAAGAGACTTAAAGAAATCCTCAAGCAAAATGACTTCTCTGTGTAAGTGTTTAACCATTTGGCCCAAAGTGTAGTATTCTATGCAAACCTTAAATATGCATTTAAAAAATTGGTTTTCAATTGACTAGAACGTTGTCAGGATCAGTGGACTACAGTAATGGATCAGAGGAGTTCTCTGCTGAGCTAACACTACACTCTGAGGTACTTTCTCCTGAAGCCTTTCAGTGTACGCCAGCTAATATGGTAGAAGTGCATAAAGATAAAAAGATGAACAAAGGTGAGTATTTTTAATAGCATAATTGTTTAGGCATAAATCTATGTCATGCTTTACTTGTCAGTACTATTAGCAGAATTAAGCCAAGAAAGATCTAATTGTCACTTATGAAAAAATGAAGAGTATTTTTGCTTTTATTTTCATCATTGTTAGAGTAAGCTTTTTTAAATTGCCATAGCAAATAATGGAAATATGCTTGAATAGTAAAATTTATTTTAAAGTGGCTTGCTTTCATAATATTTTGGTGTCTGTGACTCTGAATTTTTATCCTTTTGTTTTTTGTTTTTCTTTCAAAGAATCCAATAGGATGCCTACTGATAAAGAAGAGGAAGCACTTATTAATGAAGAAGCAATTTTAAACATTGTCGAGAATAGTCAGAGCTTTCAGCCTTTGTCTCAAAGACTGAGTCAGACTACAGTTTTTAGTGAGTATGATTGGAATGTCTTTTCTTCCAGGCTATTTTATTGTTCCACGGTCTTTGTTGTGTTCACTTAGATTACCAGTCATGAAAGAAAGTAAGTAATTTACCTCAGGTAGTTTGTCAAGCGGATTGAGATGTGACACACACCCCACTCACCCCCCCCCCCATCACCATTACCAATAAACCACCTCATATATTCTAAAAACATCACCAGGACAGTGTTTTTGTAGAGGCTGCTGTGCTTTACTGGTTCACTAAGCCTGTTCTCTTGCCAGGTCAGCACAATGTAATCTCTTGTAAGTATTGCTCTTTCTTATGCCCTTAGGACTATAGGACTAAAACTAGAAGAGTAAAGAGGATTTTGACTGTCTAACCATTATATTCTTGTCTTACTGCATCTTTCTTACAGTTACAGTAGAGATCACGCTTATGGGCTATCTTTAAAAGCACAGCTGTCTGGAGATACTGGAAGATAGTAAGCTGATAATGAGAAGCATGTTGCAGCAGAGCATGTCCCAGAATTTATGGGTACAAAAGAATGACTGATGGCAAAGAAACAAGAAGTAAAACATTAGAGGGGTAGAAAATCTATGACAGCATGGGGGGGAAACAACAATAAAATAACACAACAAAGGAACTTTTATGAAAAGTTGCTTCAGGTAGAAATAGTTAAAATATTCTAGAGTTGACAAACACATAGTTCATGCCATCTTTATGTATCTTATGTAAGTATAAGATATAACATTAATATGGACTAAAGTTGATGCTACAAGGTATAGAGGGGAAAATATCTAAAATCCACAACCTCCAGAGTGAGAAGGTTGTGCTGACAGGATGCTAAGTGGCTAAAATAATATATAGGGTACATCTGATGACTGTGCTTGAATTGCTCAAACAAATAGGAGTGTTAAAAGGGGCTGTTTTTCCCAGTGGCTGGGTAATCAAATGGAGATTTTGACTTGTCATTTTTTTTATTTTATTTTTTTTACTTATCGTGGGACTACTAATTACTGGTGAGACCATGAGTGCTACATCTTTGAGTCTCTTATGCTCTTTCATAGTGTGGACTAGTCTTCACTATGCCTTTGTAGAGTTGTAGCATCACAGGGGTTGTGAAGTGCACTAGTACTGCTGCTGGTGATGAGAAGTACGCAACAAGGTTTATATTAGTGGGAAGGAAGGGCTGGAGTTTAATGACAAACCTCACAAAGGACAAAGGAGCCAAGAGCAAAGTACAGTTGAAAGTGGATTAATTCAGAACTCTGGCAAAGTGGATTGTTTCCATCCTAAATGATTGCATGGTGTATCTTGTGAAACCTTTGTAAAATATGGGAAATGCCTTCCTCACCTATTTTATATGATTCTCAGGATCATTGTAAATCATATGATATTTCCCGAGGAAGGAGAGTAGAGATTGTAGTCCTTCAGCCAGAGGAGGAGAGAGAAGTAGCAAAGATGCCTGGTAGACTGCAGATCATAAACTGGTTATGAGGTTAGATGAAAGGTAAGCAGGAGGAGAGTGAGAAAAAATTGGACTTGGAAGGATGTTTAAGACATAAAGGTAAAGAATGAGAAGGCAAATGCATAAGTTAGTGTAAGCTTGGGTCAAATAAAGGAAAATAAAAAGTAAAATTTAAGGGAGGAGTGAAATTGGATCAACTTTCAATGTTCAGAAGAATCTAGGAAGAGAATAAGTTATAGTGAAAAGAGGAGATGTAGTTAAGAGTATAGTAAGGGGCAGAAGGAAAGAAAGATTAGTTGGTCAAAATCAGCATCCCCTTTCATGATATGCAGTGATTGGAAATCCTCCAAGTGATACAGGGAGAATTGCCCCTCAAAGCTAATGCAGTCATTGAAACAGGGAGAGCAAGAGAAGGCAGTGACGCTTTAGAAGCTGACACTCGTGCTGAAATAAAAAGGGAGAGTGAGGCTTTACTGAATGTTAGGAGGCGATAGAAGGGTGGAGAGAAGTGCTTCTACTAAATCTACTATAATCAGAAGAGGGCAGGAATAAAAAACTAAGGTAGTCTAGGTTCTAGATAAAGAAGTGGAAAAGATAACAAACAGTAGAACTCGAAAAAAGTAGGATATGAAAAGAACCTTGTTTCTGTAGCCTGCCTTGTTTTAGACAGTAACAAACAAGTAGGTTTTAAAATGTTGAGATTATTTTTGTTTTGGTTGATTGGTTTTGGTTTTTACTGGTAGACTGTAACTAGCCATTTACAAGTAGAGCAGAATGTAGATTCTACTTGTATGGGTTTTTTCTGCAGTGGACAATAGTGCTGATGAGGCCATGATTGATCTGTTGGCTGGGTTGGAGAATGATGGATATCAGATGGGACATCACAAAACACACCTTCATCATCGTTCTCTTGGAAGCTGTCGAAATTCTCAGAACAGTGATGATGAAGAAAATGAGCCACAGTGCGAGAAAGAAGAAATGGAGCTTAGCTTGTTAATGTCCCAAAGGTGGGACAGTAGCATTGAAGAGCCTGGGCCAAAAAGAAGGTATATATGTGATTTTATTTTCTTACAACACTCCTTACTGCCAGATCCTTCTTCCCTCCCCAGCCTGTTTTCGAGTGTGCTGTGACCCTAGTGAGCTGTAACATAAGAGATGTCTCTGACAGCATTGGAAAGGTCTATGCAGATCTTGGAATAGATACCAGTTGTTCAGATGATGCTGTGAATCATCAGTTTTATATGGAAACCAAAATTAAATGTTTAGATTTGACTAGACTTAAGCTTCTAGCTTGCTGTTTAAGGAAAAAAAAAATCAGTAGTTTTTTTGTCCCACAAGTCCAAATACAAAAAACTTTAGTTGTAACTTCCTTTTAAGGCACACCTTGGATGTGGTACAAATGGTAAGATGTTATCTTGCACATCTGATGTACCTGTAAGTTTTCCTGAAATTAATATTTAAGGAGTATTCTTGTGAAGACTGGCCCAGAAGCCTGAGAAAAACAGGCATTTGTTTCCAATTTTAAAGTTTAAATCAAAACATGAATGTTGCTAGCTCTGCTGGGCTGGTAAAGGTCAGCAGCTTGAATTTTTTTAAGGCCAAGATTCTTGCAACACCTTCTCAGGTTGTAATGACCTTTTGTACAGGCGTTGAAAGACACTGTATCCAGTTTCTCTTCACCTCTGCTTTGGGCAGACTGTCTGGTATTTATAATTCTATTTGAAAGATGAGTGACTTCAGACATAACATTTTGATATCTGTTTTTCTAACATCAGAGATCATAATTATACTATGATTCAGAGAGCAAGAGAGTCATAGAAATATTTCATCTTTTCTTTCCTGAAGACATACAGAAAGGTTATAAAAGAATCAGAAGTTAGATAACAGAATTAGAACTTAGTCTCATAGCTCTAGACGTATTTCATCTCTAACACTACTTTTCCTGTCTGACCTTTGATTTTCTTTGTCTTTTTCCCTTCCCAGTAATCTGAAAAGTTGGCATTTCCACCTAAAACGCTTAACATTAATCTTCAGTTTAGTGGTAGTTTCTGTGTAAAACCAGCCTATATTTTGCAGAATTCATTAGCTCAGGCTCGGCTCTGTATGGGCATGGCTGTACACCTTGTGGAGTAAAGTAGGTTCCTGAACCAAGTAACTGCTTTTATGCAATAAAGAATCCTATTTAAAAACTTATCAGACATGATGAGCTGGGTCGTGGTCACGTATGCCTACATCTTAATCTCAGAGAGAAAGCATTACGGAGAATGTACATACTAGGTGGCTCCACAAGGAGTCAACTCATAGAATCTTCTGGTTAGAAAAGACCTTTGAGATCATCGAGTCCAACTGTACCCATCTTCTGCTAAACTATGTGCTTCAAAAACTCATCTACCCATTTTTTAAACACCTCCAGGGATGTGACTCGACCACCTTCCTGGGCAGCCTGTTCCAGTGCCTGACCACCCTTTCAGTAAAGAAATTCTTTCTAATATCTAGTCTGAGGGAATTACAAGCCTTGTTTCAATGTGGTCACTGGGGAATTTGGGCTGATTTCAGAAGAGAACATGGGTATCTCTGCTCATCCATAAAGAGCAAGTTTGAGTCTGATGCATCTAGCCTTATTCTGTTCAGGCTCATTCTGTCTCTGTTGCTTTGTGGTGCATCCCACTGTATCCATGGTGTCACTTTTCTGTTATTGTTATCTTCCATTATCTCAAAAATATATATTAAGATAATGAGGAGTAATAACACCCTACTGAGTGACTTAAATGGCTTAAGTTTATGCTGAACTGGAGAAAAAAAGCCCATTGAGACCTAGACTGCTTCATGGATGGTGTGTTAGAGAAATTTTTCTGGAATCTAAACTGAATGTAGAAAGATCCAAGTTACTTGCAGAAGTTGCCTCCAGCCTGTCTGGGTTTATTAGAGTTGAGAAAGATTTGCTTCATGCACAGCATTATATAGCATAATTCAGGTTGGGAGAAACAGCTAAATGTTACGTAGTCCAGTGCCCCGGTCACAGCAGGTTTGGTTAGATCTTTCGTTGTTCAGGGCCTTGTCTGGTCAAGGTTTGAGTATCTCCAAAGAAAAGTTGCATAACCTGTACAGGCAATACATTCCAGTGTTTGAACACCCTTGTAATTAAGAATGTTTCCCTTGTACATGACATGCCCTGAGGCAGCGCTATACCCATTGCCCTTTTCATACCACCAGGCACCTCTGAATCTGGTTTCATCTTCTTTATACCCACCCATCGGGTAATTGACAAGTGCAATAAGATCCCTTCTGAGTTTCTTCTCAAGGTTGAATAAATCCTGTTCTTTTAGCCTCTTCTTATGCATCATGTGCTCCAGCCTCCAGTCACCCTAGTGCTCCTCAGCTGGATTTGCACCAGTTTGTTAGTTTCTGTCCTGTAGTGGGATGCTCAAAATTGAACTATGCTCCAGATGCAGCCTCACAGCTGCTAGAATTGGCTGCAGTCTTGCAGACATAACCCAAGATGTAGCTGCCAGTTTTCTTTGCTACAAAGGTGCACTGCACACTATCAGGTTTAGCTAGTTGTCTGCCAGAGCTTTTGCATCCTTTTCTGCAAAGCCACTTCCTATCCAGCTCTCTCCCTGCCTGTAGCAGTGCATGGAGCTGTTTCATCCCACTTGTGTGACTTTTGGATTTGCCTGTTTTGAAGTTCATGAGGTTCCTGTCAGCTCATTTTCAGCCTGTTTAGATCCCTCAGAATAGCAGCCCACTCTCCAGAGCTTGATATTCATTTGCATATAGAGTTGAATGTCTTTGCACTGTACTTTTCCTTATTTTGGGAACAAAGAGGAAGAACTAAGCTGACTTAGGTCGTGGCCACTGTGGCTGTGCTTGTTAGTTAGATCTGTCTTTCAAGTCATGCTGGGAATTATAGTTGGTTCAGAGCTGAGCACATTCAGATATCTGATGTTAAGATACGTATAATTCATGCTCAAGTCAAACCGCACAGATAGGAGTTCTTCAAAATCGGATTGTATTTAGGTTATTGTGGGTTTTCCCTCCTGTTACTTCAAAACCTTTGCATTTATACTTTTTTAAGGTGCTACACAATAATGTTTTGATATATCAAGCTACTAGGATAGCTTGTTATCTTTAAAACAAACAAACAACAAAAAGAGAACAAACAAATCCCCCAAACCTCAGTTCTTCTATTTTTGTCTGGATTCCTCTCTTGTAGCCATGGAATAGCGTATTTCTATGAAGAATTATATCCATCTTTCACTTTATTTTAAAGAAGAAGTCGAGTTTCTAGGGCTTCTGGAGTTGCAATATACACAAGGGTTTGGTTTGAGGGGGGTTCTATGTATTTTTTTTTCCCCCATATAAAGCCATGCCACTTTCAGAACCTGAAAATTTCATAGAAGCTTTTCAGTTCAAATTTACTACATTGTTCTTTTACCCCAGCAGATTTATAACTTTAAAAAATTACAGCGTGTGACAGTTAACTTAGTAAAAGCGGCCGAAGTATTAGCAACAGCAACTTCAGAATGTTCAAGACGGAATGGATACATTTTTAGTGGCTGTGCTTTAGTTAAGCCTTCCAAGAAAGAGAATTGTTATAATACAGTAAAGATTCCTCTAAAACACCCTAAAAAGTAAACATTAGTTTGCTAAGAGCTAAACTGAAATAATTTTGCATAGTTGCTTTAATCTTAAAATTTCAAGCACTTTCGAGAAATTTCAAGCGCTTCCAAGCAACTAAATTAAATTTCACTAAAACTGAAATAAAATTAAGCATGTAAATGCCTTCTCTTTGTCTTCCTAAGCTAGTGAATCCTGCTGGTCTTGTCTGTAGTTTTTAAGTGATTGGCTCCCTGTTGCCTCTTAAAATAGTAACATAGAATAATATTTTGAAGTTTGCAACCAGAAATGTAATAATTTTTTTGTTTCCCTTTACTCCTCCAAATTGCATAAGCATATAGCACCACACCTCTTCAATTTTGAGGTTCCCGTATGGCTATCGGTATTTTCTAAGATAAGTGTTATGCATTCATTAGTGTCTTCATTTTTCTCTAGGTCAGCTGGCAAAACTATGCATCGAAGTTCAACAGAAGAGGATTCATCTTCAGAGGGTGAAATGGAGTGGAGCGGGAACAATATGCTCCTAACTAATCTCTCTATACCTCAGTTAGATGGGACTGCAGATGAAAATGGCGGTAAGTAGAAAAAGCAGATTTGGAAGTTGAATTATTGTCTGGGTCATAGTTCATTTTCAGATGAATTTACTAATGTTCCAAAGTGCTAACCATTTCCAATTCTTGTTTCAATTGGAAGGAAATGCTCTCAACAGATTGCAGAAGCAGGCCCTAAACATCTTCCTTAAGCCAACAATATTTTAATCTCAATGCCCTCTGCTAATTACCAGAAGATACTTTTCCTATTGTACTAATAATCAAAAAGGGCTTTGTTTAATATTTTTATGGAGAAGATAGTCACCTTGTTGCAAGGGGTATTTTTATGTTACTATTTGTTATACAATTTTGGTGTTAAAATTAGTGTTTCTGTAGGCTCATTTATCCTGCTAGGATTTTATTGTAAAAGTATTATTGTAAATTTAGATGGTTCTTTGCTTTTCAAGTGTTTGCCATGCTTACTAAAATACAATGAGCCTTTGCTTTTCATTTAGCACATTGCGTGTTCACATTTTGTGATTGCATGAGACATAAAAGCTATGCAGTGGCAAAGCTGATGCAGAAGAAGCTGCCTTTGAAAATCTCTCTTTCAAAATTAAATTAATCTCTTTATGACCTGCTGCCTTTGATCAAATAACTTTACTTAATAGAATGCACACTTTGAGATTAGGCAAGTATTTGTGTATCATTATTTGTCTTGTTAGACAATCTACATATTTTTGCTTTTATAAAATTCTGTTGTGCGAAACAATGTAAAATGTGTGGATCTTGTGGGGAAACATATATATCTGTATCCAGGGTATTCTCAGTATAAGGTTCATTTTTCTCTTATCTAATCTACCGTAATTGTTCTTTGTTTAGAAATGTTGTTTTAGTCATGCTTCATTGCCTTTTAAAATTTGAAATTTATGGTTAATATCACTTTGTACAGAAGCTTCTTAATCTATAGTACAAACTGTTTAATATGAAATCTTATTTGAGCTTCTACATGTACCTAATTTGCTCTTCAGGGCAGGAATGCAATCCTTTACAAAATTTCTGTATTAGTTTGTGTCTCTTAAAGCTCCTTGACAAAAATAACATACATCATGTATTAGTCTATAAAATACATGTGTCCTAATATATCTATTTCAAATTCTGTATTGGAGAAAGTGAGCTATATGATTTTATTGCATAGGCAGCCACAGCTATTCTTTTGTGTTTGCTGTTGAAGGCATAGTTTACTTTTTTCTTTTTACTTTTGTAGGTATAATCGTAGAGTTAATATGTGACCTGATGTATTTACTATAATATGATTTGGTTTTGCAACATACATAATTATAATATAGTTTGTAGTTTAATGTAACAAGTGATGCTTCTGCCTAATGAGATTGTATCTTAAATCGTTGTTCAAATTTTAGAATATTTAAAGTATATGAAATATCACATGCAGAAGAAGAATGTCAGGTTAGAATGAGTTTTACTGTGAACTTCTACATCAACTGCTTTCAATAGGAGATACAATAAATTCAAAACAGATCTCAGTCCCATTCCTCTAAATTAGAAAATGCTTGTCCACACATGAATCTTTTTGTATCCGAATAATCAGGTATCTTCCAGGTGTTCATTGACACCTCACTAAACTTCCATTTTCTTCATCTTCAGTTACCCATCCTCATTCTTTGTGTGGACTCCTACCCTCAAAGAATCATAGCAGCATTTCCCAGCTGTGTTTCACAGCTCAGAAGCACTGTGTAGAAAATATTATTAGAAACAGATGAGGACTTCCTTTTATTTTTCTCTTCTGGTAACAAATAAATTGCTAAGCTGAAGGCAGCATAAATCTAAGATAATACCCAAATTGCTACAGACTTGTAGTAAAGGCCAAAGGATCCCCTGTCTGGTATGACAGTGTGCAGCATATGCTTCCAGGTCACACAGTGTGTTTCATAATTCCTTTCACCCTTTAACATTTCATCAAAGATGTGGACACACAAACAAATTGCTGTGTACCAGGAGCTCTGTGGTAACTACCTCTTTGCAGAGGAATAAAATCCTTCATATTACTTGATATTCATTATGCTTATAAGTAAGCAACAGTTGCTGCAAAGCTGTTGTTAATTTGTTATACTTACCACCTGCCTGTCCACATTTATCCTGCAGTAAATGTACTGAAAGTATCAGCGAAAGAGAAATCTTCCCAGGTATCGTGTGATGAGCCTGCACAGGGCAGTTACTGCAGCACATGCTGGGTGCAGATCTACATAGGAATTTTAGTGCATGGGTATGAGTTCATGATCTAGCTAAATGGTGCAAGCTCCTTGCACTAACACCTGAATAGGTGGTGGATTGCTCTGCTTTGTAAAAGTGCAGCAAACTACCCGTGCTTAGAGCGTAGGACAGTTCATGCAAAGCCCTTGTTCTAAGATAGTGCTTTTAGCTTTCGATGCAATGACTTCTGTATCGGGAAAGCCATCTAAATAAATTTTGTTTTGCAGAGCCAATTGAGTATGCATGCTTCTCAGGGACAAAGCAAGATAAAAGCTTTTCTAGAAATGAGTCTGTATATAGTTATCTGAAAATGATTTTAGAAGCCTTCTTTCCAAAAACCTGCATGAAATCTTTGGCAAATGTATGCAAGGCTACCTTTTAGGCATAACTGACACAACAGCTGAGACAAACATACTGTCAGCATGATTTTGATAAAACAGCTTATGTGCTCAGGGTCTGTAGTTGTCATGGTCATAAATGCAATGTGATTTAGAAGAGTCTTGTTTCTTCTTTGAATGGGAGGGCTTTCAGGAAAATGTCATCAAAATGGTTAGTGCCTTAGGTTTGGCTTTTTACAGGAAACTAGAGTAAAATGACTTGTTTTCCGTTTCAGACAATCCTTTGAATAATGAAAGTTCTCGAACTCACTCCTCCATCATTGCAACAAGCAAGATGTCAGTAAAGACCTCAATCTTTCACAAAGATGCTGCTACGCTAGAACCCCCATCTTCTGCAAAAATTACTTTCCAGTGTAAACACACAAGTGCCCTTTCTAACCATGTTTTGAATAATGAAGATTTAGTAGAAAACCTCTCACAACCAACCACAGAAACAAGACCTGAACTTTCAGTCCATTCTCTTGCAAAAGAAAGCACTTACTCAGCAAAATACCCAACTCCGTTCAGCAATAGTAGCCATGCGGAAAACTCTCACAAAGACAGTAATAAGAAAGATACTCTCCCAGTTCCTTCATGTGAAAATAATATTTTTGAGTATGAAGATGATATTTCATCAGTGAGCAGACAGATACCTAGTAGGAAATATACTAGCATCAGAAAGACTGAAAAGGATGTCTCTTTTATGCATGTGGGCCGCCACATTGGTGACAGCATATTGAATAAAAATTTATTTAACTTTTCTGATTTGAGCCACTCCAAAGGTAAAATGTCCTCTGAAGTAAATGAAAAATCCAGCAGTGCAAATATAAATAGTTTTTTTCCAGCAACAGTCACAGAAAATTGTGAATTGATGTCTTGTTCAGGAGGCAGTCGAACTGTGGTACATTCACTTGAAAATAACACTGATGAAGGTGGCCTTAATAAGCTTAAAATTAGGTATGAAGAATTTCAGGAGCATAAGGCAGAAAAGCCGAGCCTCAGTCAACAGGCAGCACATTATATGTTCTTTCCTAGTGTTGTTCTTTCTAATTGTCTCAGTCGACCACAGAAATTAGCTCCTGTAACGTATAAATTACAGCAAGGCAACAAGCAGTCCAGATTGAAGTTGAATAAAAAGAAACATAGTTTTATCAATCTTCAGGAACCTGCAACTGTAAATGATGTTGCATCAGTGAAGGAAAGCTGCTATACACAAGGTAATGCCTGTAGTAATATTCCCGATAAGGATAGTGCTTTACCTAGTGACTTAGTTCAAATTCCTCTTGAGGCTTTTGAAAACAAAACGCCTACAAGTACTGCTAATTATACTGATTGCCAGTTTGCAGATGGTTCTCTTGAAACTGAGCAGTCATTTGGATTATGTGGGAATAAATATACACTCCGAACGAAACGGAAGGTGAATTATGAGACTGAAGACAGTGAATCAAGCTTTGTCGCACACAACTCAAGAATTAATCTACCTCAACCAATAGAAAGTGTTGAAAGTTTGGATGGGTCTCAGAAGTCTCGAAAGCGTAGGAAACTTTCTAAAAAATTGCCACCTGTTATTATTAAATATATTATCATCAATAGATTTAGAGGGAGAAAAAATATGCTTGTTAAACTAGGGAAAGTAGATTCTAGTGAAGAAAGAGTAGTACTCACAGAGGAAAAAATGAACTTATATAAGAAGCTTGCACCTTTAAAGGACTTTTGGCCAAAAGTCCCTGATTCTCCTGCAACCAAATATCCTATTTATCCACTAACGCCAAAGAAAAGTCACAAAAGGAAAGCAAAACACAAGTCAACAAAGAAAAAAGCTGGAAAACCACAAAGAACAGGTGGTAAAAATATTAAAAGAACTTTATCTTTCAGAAAAAGAACTCATACAATTCTTTCTCCTCCTTCGCCATCCTATAATGCTGAAGCTGAAGACTGTGACTATAACTATAGTGATGTTATGTCTAAGTTAGGTTTTCTTTCTGAGAGAAGCACAAGCCCAGTAAACACATCTCCGCCTCGCTGCTGGTCTCCCACTGATCCAAAAGCAGAAGAAATTTTGACCAGCCTGGACAGAGAATCTTTATTTAGTAGGATGCCCAATATGTACAACAACAAAACTGTTAATTCTAGTGTAGGAAGAAATAGTCGAGCAAAAACTCAGGTTAAGAAATGTAAAAAAAAATTTGCTAGCCCCACTGTATGTGCCAAGAAAAAGAAAAAGATTAACCAGGCTGATAAAACAGCAGATGATGGAAAGAAAAGACGTAGAACCAAACAAAGACAAAAAGCAGCTGAAAAAGTTTCCTCAAGAAAGCGCGTTGTATTTAAAGATGAAAAAGGAAATACTCACTCTACTGCAGAAGTGAAGTTTGTGCTGAAACATCAAGATCTGCCTGAGATTGCTTACAACTCTGTCAACTCACAGCCACTTCATAACCAGAAAGACAGTTCTCTTCCTGGCTATTCAGCAGGATATCTACCATCAGCACAGCTCCCTTCAGCAGCTGATGCACAAAGTAATTCATCAGGCTGTTTTCATTCATTGATGGAAGTTGATAAACCTGTAGATGCACAGTGTTTACCTGCTCCACAAGAAAATTCTCATTCATCTCTCGTGTCTAATCCTGTCGCATCTGGAAGGGAAGTACCAAAAATGAGCTCTCAAGGGTCCAAGACTCAAAGTGCTATATTTAGAATGAAGGATTCTGCTCTCATTCAAAACATATTTGATCCATCTAATCACTCAACTCGAGTAACACAGAACGCGTGTGTCTCTAAAGATAGGACTTCTGCAAAAGCAGAAGAGATGAAAAATTTACAAAACAGGTATTTACCACCGGCTGGGAAATTAAATGAAACTCGTGATTCTTTGGACACAGTGAAGGTGGATCAGTTACATGCCACTAACTATTTGCATTGTAAAGACAATAATCAACAGCAGATTTTTTGTTTACCAGAGGCATCCAGGCATTCTGATCCTTGTTCTTCTGTTCTTAAGTCATCTGAGGAAAGCCCTGGGCCACTTCAGTTGCCCAAGAACTGTTTTGTAACGTCTTTGAAGAGTCCAGTGAAACAGTTAAATTGGGATCAAAACCAGAGAGGATTTATTTTCAATATGTCGCATTTTAAACCTGAAACACTAAAACAAAGTTCTCTCTCAGAAACAACCATGCAAGCAAAACCCATCTCCCAGTGTAAAAACAGGACTATAGTGGCCCCATCAGCGTTCAGTGGAGGACAGTCTGGCCTAGCTGTTTTGAAAGAGTTGCTCCAGAAGAGACAGCAGAAAGCTCAGAATGCAAGTGTTACACAGGAACCACTACCAGCTAAACCACAGCTAAGCAGGAATATACCATGTCCTCTTGAACAAAATAAAACAATCAAAAGGTCACGGTCAGTCACATCGCCAAGAAAATCTCGTGCTCCCAGGAATACAAAACCTAAAGAAAAAACACCAAAACTTTCAAAAAAGGAGTCCTTAAGCCAGCAGATCGCTAGTCGCATTGATCACTCTGTGTCTGATAGCCCCATTTTTTTTTCAGACCCTGGTTTTGAAAGCTGCTACTCACTTGAAGACAGCTTGTCTCCAGACCACAATTACAACTTTGATATTAATACTATAGGTCAAACTGGATTTTGCAGTTTTTATTCTGCAAGCCAGTTTGTCCCAGCAGATCAAAATTTGCCCCAGAAATTCTTGAGTGATGCAGTTCAAGATCTTGGTTCTGGACAAACAACAGAAAATGACTTTCTGTGTCATAATGACCAAAAATCTGAGGAAGAAAAGCAGCATTCTTCAAGCACAAGTAAGTGGATAAGGTCCGGTTCGCTGAGCCCTGACCTTTTTGAGAAAACCTCCCTGGATAGTAACGAGAACCACTG
The DNA here is from genome assembly GCA_033558185.1 of Dromococcyx pavoninus. NCBI lineage: Eukaryota > Metazoa > Chordata > Aves > Cuculiformes > Neomorphidae > Dromococcyx > Dromococcyx pavoninus. The sequence goes on from JAUMJL010000857.1 coordinate 78,289, forward strand.
CCATAGCCAATGGAGGAAAAATATTCATCCTTCAACTTCAAGACCTAATTCTATCGATAGCCCTTGTACACAAGAGACTGAGATCTGTTTAAATGAAAAATTCAAATTGAATAGAAATACAGTTAATAAAGAGAGATTTCTTAATCTTTCTCAGCCAACCAGTTCAGACTGGATTCAAAGCCACATTAGAAAAGAAGCCACTTTTGAACCCTGTCAACCACTTGATTCAGTTAATACCTCTTTTACATCTGTACTATCTTCTCCTGATGGTGAACTTATAGATGCAGCTTCTGAGGATTTAGAATTATATGTTTCAAGAAACAGTGAGGCATTAACTCCAACTCCAGATAGTTCACCAAGATCAACCAGTTCTCCCTCACAATCAAAGAATGGAAGTTTTGCACCTCGTACTGCTCATATTCTTAAGCCTCTTATGTCCCCACCCAGCCGTGAAGAAATCATGGCAACTTTGCTTGATCATGATCTCGCAGAAACAATTTATCAAGAACCATTTTGCAGCAATCCTTCAGATGCTCCAGAAAAGCCAAGGTACTGTGTTAAAATGCATTTCTGTCTACGTTTGCTTGTGATTTAATTTAATGTAATTTATTCTTGTAAACAATTTGATGCTGTTATGTGGCACAGATGGAAGATACCATCTGATATACATACATTTGAAGTTGGAAATTACTGCAGTTCCTGTACAAATACCCATTTTCATTCATGACACTTTGGGTTTTTTATTGCTTGATATTATTTCAGTAAGTGGGAATCTGCCAACTTGGTTTTTAAAAGAAATATGCTGCCCACAGGAATTGCATAGTGAGAAGACTAGTTAGCAGCACTCTGCTTGTTACATCATCTTGAGGACTGCCTGCAATGCAGTTTGGAGCAAAACAGTAATTCAAACTATTTTCTTAACAGGGAGATTGGAGGGCGGCTTCTCACAGTGGAAACTAGACTTCCAAATGACCTGCTTGAGTTTGAGGGGGATTTCTCATTAGAAGGGCTACGACTCTGGAAGACAGCATTTTCAGCAATGACAGAAGGTCCTAGGCTAGGATCTCCTCCCCGTTATGGTCACTCTGCTGTTAATAAAGGAGAAAGTAATAGCCATAAAACTAGTGAAGACAAAAAGATAGTCATAATGCCATGTAAATGTGCTCCAAGCCAACAGCAAGTTCAGATATGGCTTCATGCCAAAGAAGAATATGAACATTTCAAGAAATTACCTAAGAATCATCCCACTGAGCTGACAAAGGCAGTTGAGAATTTCAGCTCTGCAGTATTGTCTGAAGAGAAATCTATAGAAGTAGTAAAAGCAGCTAAAGATTTGAATTTATCTAGCCTGGAAGATGAAAGACCTATTATGCCTACAAAGAATTTTCCTGCTTCTTTGGCAGAAACTACTAAAATACAAACCAAGGAAACCTGTGATAAGTCTATAAGCACTATTGAAACTTTTATAAATACTCAAAATTACATAGACTCTAATAAAAGTCCATCTGATAGCAAGACACTTACTACTTCAAATCTAGAACATGAAAAAGAGGAGGAGGAGGAAGATTATTATGTCAATTACAGTTCCCCAGATTCTCCAGTACTTCCTCCGTGGCAGCAAGTAGCATCTCCAGATCTCAAGCAGTCCAATTCAGAAGAGACGGAGTGGAAAAGTCAGGGTATTGTTTTGTCTTCTGTGGAAAGAAATGATGTAGTACCTGTTGGAAGTGCACAAAACTCTCCGTCCACAAAAGGGGATGTTAGTACATCCTTTGACACATCACCATTTCCAGTTAATGAAGACCCTGGAAATTCTGAATCCATTTGCCTACACAGTACACCCATTGTACAGAGAAAAAATCAAGATGGAGTGCCTGAAGTTCTTGGTTTTACACCTTTATCCACAGGTAAATCCATTAAGTGATTCTAATGATACACAAAAAAAACCCCAAATTCTGAATATGACAAGATACTGTATTACTTTTGACATAATGAGGAAAGAATATCTCCACAAAAATATATTTAAAACCAGTTTTGGAAAGGAAAGTGCCTCGGCTTTATTGTAAAAGTAACTATTGAATTATGAAAACAGTGTAAAAGCAGAACACCCTTTTGCTTCCTGATGGTCTGTAGTATTTGGACTCTGAAATGATGGTTAAAAAAAAATTTAGACGTATAGGTTATTTGGGGGATTTTGAAATCTTGTTGGTTGTATTGTTTGTATTTTTCCAAACATAATCTCAGAGCAGAGTGTGAATAACACTGTAATGTTGAAGATGATAATCATGTAAGATTTGGCAACTTCGTGGGCTTGTACTATATATTCCTAAGTGTCTGTAAATACCAAATTGTAATAGTTGTGCTTTGGATTGGACAGATGATAAAGTTATATTTTTTATGTACTTATATTTTATATATAAAATATTTGTTTATAATGGTAACGAGATGCCTCTGGTTGTTTGCAGCATATTGCATAAATTTTAAACCATAGTATTGAGACTAAGTAGTTTTGCATTCATATATGTTTACAGTACCAAAAGCCCAAAAATTGAACCACAAGAGGGGAAATAATACTGATGGTCTGCGAAGAGTACTTCTGACCACACAAATGAAGGTAAATTAAGGTTTTATGTATAGTTGTAGTTTTATTACACCATACATACCCATTTTCATTCTCTTCTATGTTTTTTTTCTTTTGCTGTTAAGATCTTGAAAATACATTTAAAATTGTGGGATACAACTGCTGTAGAATCAGTGTACACTCAAAGTTAGGAAGAAGATATCAGTTTAATTTGCAGAAAGGATAACAAGTTAGGTATTGAGAGTATGTTCTATGTGTTTGGGTAGTGAGATGCTAATAAACATCAAAGAGAGACCGTATGAGGATGCTGTCTTTTTCTTTTACTTAAAACATCCTTTTTAAGTTTTATTTTTATTTCCTTTTTATACCTGTGTGTATACACACAGACCATGTGCATTTGTGTGTCTGTATGCATTAGTTCTCAGACGATTTTCTGAGCGTTTTCGGAAAACAAGGTAGGCAATGAATGGCACGCGTATGCTGACTGAGAAAGGGAATGAATCACATAAAATTGTTGGGCTTGTGTTGTTCCTAAACAGTGTTCTGGGTGCTCATGTTGGAAACAGAACAGTTGACTGGGTGCATTACCGAAATGGCTTAACAGCCTTTTCTTTTGTTCTCAGTATACTGTTATTCATCTCATTCAGGTGGGTGCTTAGCTGTACCCTAAATTCAGTGTTAAAAGTGGTGACTTAAACAGAGGTTTTCAATGAAGTGTTGCTCAAGAGAGAATAGAGATTTACTTGTTCCCCAGTTCTCAAGCTTCTAAGAAAGCAATTATGTGTGGGTTTGAGGGAGTTTTGTCTTTGGGTTTGGTTGGATTTTTTTTATTTTTTTTAAAGCTATTTCCTCTTGCTTTACTCTGAGATTTCATTAAAATTCTTCCTAAAACACAGAAAGAGTCAACTGGTGTTTCCCTACAGTGAAAGGCTTTTGCTTTTTTTTTCAGTAATTGTAGTGTAGCATTTGCAATTTCACTGATAAATTTGTACTTACATTGTGCTTTTTTTTCCCCATCCCAACCCCCTTCCCTCAAGAATCAATTTGCAGCCCTCGGTGCTCCAAAGAAAGAGACTTCTCAGATTGAAGGACCATCTTTAAATAATACTTACGGTTTTAAAGTCAGTGTGGAAAACCTGCAGGAAGCAAAATCTTTACATGAGGTGACTGTTAAATGTTTTTTTATAAAATGATAGATTATTAGACCAGTTTTATAATGGCAGGATTTAAAAGTCTTTTGCTACTTGGTCGCTCTCTGCTTAAAATTAATCACTATGTGATATCCACAGCTTTTAAGTAGTTGATCTGCTAGTTTCAGCTTGATCTCCAAGTGCATTTATTTAATAGTATTGAAATAAATGTTGCAGTATTTTTGTTGAAGTTGGTAAACATTCCTTTAAAAATAAAGGAAAGATCAGAAGGAAGAAATAGCAAGTCCTCTATAAACACATTACCAGAAAAACTAGTTGACTGTAACTTTCATGGGTTGTTTCCTTAAGAAACGAGGCATCTGCCATCATTCAGTGAGGCTCTCCCAGTATCTCTACACATCATCCTCTGAACTTGTTGGCCAGCTTCAACTACATTTAAGAAAATAGTACGTCTCAAAGAGCTTCTGTATGTATTTTGTGTAAGTCAGTGGTTGGTTTGACAAGAGACATCAAAATCGGTACCAGGCAGCCTGTGTGTGCACTCCCAGACAGTCACTACAGCTGTTGACCAATTTACAGATCGGATGGGGAGACAGAAGTTCTTTGTGCTGAGTAGAGGGCATAGGAGAAGCCACAAGAAACTACTGATTTTGCAGGAAATGAAGATAGAGCTTGATTTTAAAATTTCATTTCAGTGATGGCTCTAGTGATTTAGGATGTAAATCTAGAGGAAATCAGGCTGTCTGCAGGGCAGATTGCGTGCTCGGAAATATTTTTGACTTTTCCATTGTAATCTCTTCAGGTTGCTCTTTAGTCCACGTTAACAACTGTATTATTACACAAGACAAGAACAACAATGTGGCACTGAAATGGTATTAAATACTACAGTATTTATTGTAGAGTTGAAACTTTACAATATAGGGATCAGCATTTCCTTAATGCAAACCGTTCTGGAAAAAAGCTGTAGCAAACTAATGTGGAAGTTGATTAATGCAAATGAAGGAAAAGTGTCATATCCCCCATATCTTCCTGCAAGTGATTTAGCCTTCATGCTTGTTTGCACATTGTGGATGAGAGAGAGAAGGGAAAGTGAAGACCAACCGTAATTATTTGTTCTTGATTTGTTCAGAAACTTAATTTGGCTTAATATGCAAAACTGTTTGAAAACATTACAGGAATTTACAGTTGCTGAAGTTGAGCATTTCTGTTTGTGTTTTGCTTTTGGTTAAAGAAGATAGTACTCAGAAACAAACACTGAATTTTAATAGTTGAGTATAAAAATGCATTTAAGTGATCAATCTTTTTTTTTGTAAGATGATGCTTTCTGCAAAAAAAGTGAGATCCAGAGATGCATGTTGAATCGTTTCTGTTAATTTTCAGGTGTGACCTCTTAGTTGCAATATAATATGACCACATAAATGTCTGCAATTAGTACATTTGCACTAATACTCTTAATTTTTTTGAAGAAAGCTCCAAAACACACTAACTTTATTCTATTTATTTGTCGGTAGGTTCAACACCTGACTCTCATCAGTATGGAGTTACATGCTCGAACTAGACGAGATTTGGAGCCAGACCCAGAGTTTGATCCCATCTGTGCTTTATTCTATTGCATCTCATCAGACACAGCACTACCAAATACTGAAAAAAAAGAAATTACTGGTGCTATAGTGATTGATAGAGGCAGGACACCCTCAAGCCAAGGTTCCTATTTCTTTTTTCTTAATGTGTTTTACAAAAACGCTTATTTCATAGTAATCAGTAGCAAGCAAAATATAATTGAGGATCTATATTGCTATTTAGCTCATTTAATTTTGTTTTGAATGGCCGTATTAAACATAGAGTTTTCCTGCTTATATCTTCCAAAGAACTATTGCATGGGCTGTAAACCACAAATAGCATAAGCATGTGCAAAATATTTATGTTTGTGTACTTGTGGACAAGCTCCTGCAGTGATCTGGAAGTATAAAGAGGAAAAAGTGCCTTTAGTTTCCTCCTCGAGTTGCTGGATAGCTACAAGTAGAAAATGTTAAAAGCAAGACAGTATGTTTTATATTTTACTTAAGGGTTATTTTTGTGGTTTTATCTGATCCTTTTAGGATCTAAACAGGGGCCCTTATTCTATTGTACCTTTTTGGCTTTGTTTAGACCAGTGATACTCAACCTGTGGCTCTAGAGCCGGATGTGGCTCTTCATGGCCCTACAGGCGGCTCTCGCAATGTAGGCGTCTGATCGGCGCTCCACTCTATCAGGCAGCGCGGGGAGCACTGAGCAAATGGACCAGCAGTGTGGGAGTCGCTGAAGTTCCCCCTCCCATAGGGGGAAAGAAAAGGAGCTGCTGGGATCCCCCCACAGGTAAGAGTAGAGATCACCTCCCACCCAGCAGCCGTGGGGCAGAATGGGGAAAAACTCACCCTTTTGCCCTTTCCACCCCTCCGCCTCAGTCCTTCCTAGCAGCCAGAAGGGATTGAAGACAGAATGCTTCTGGGAGAGAGGATGTTGTGTCATGTCGTGATGTATCAATATGTGATGATGTTGAGGCAGCAGCATCACACATTGAAGTGTCATGATAGAAAAAAAAAATCACACCATTGATACTTGATTTTTATGGTGCTCTACAACTCCATTTAATAAAGAAGTGGCTCTCCAGCTGTTAAAGGTTGAGTACCACTGGTTTAGGCTAGTAAAAATATCCAACCAAACAAAAAAGTCCTCATTCTTTCAGGGTTTCTTTGGCATTGTGACTGTGTATTAAACCACAAAATACTGTCTGAAATTTGTGTGGACAAAAAACTACCAAAACCAAATTTAGCATTAAGGCAACAAGCTCCTTCTTTTACCAGTTTATTTTTCAAAGTATTGTAGATATTATATCATGTTAAACTAAGTTCTTATTATTCTCAGTGAAGTTTATGCTGGTATTCTCTGCTTTTTACTGTTGTAAAAAAAATTATCTCCATTACCTTACTGAGATTTTTCCACAGTGTATGCCACTATGGCCCCCAAGGTGTATGCCACTGATAAATTATCGAGACAAAGCTCTCTGTAAAGAGGTCCAGTAATACTTTGAAAAACCAAAATGTTCTGATCTGGTTTTGTTAGTGAAATAAAATTATATGTTTAAAAGTTATTGTGACATTCCTTGCTGTAATTGATGCATGCTATCAGTATCTTCTTGGTTAGAACTTTTTGAGTTCCTTGTGGAGTGACTTGACATTGAGATATGCCTTTTTTCCCCTTTTGTATAATTATTGTTTTGTAAGTTAACATTTTAATGTTATTTCTGAAGGCACACTTTTTTAATTCTCAAGATCTTAAGAATGTGTCAAAGTAGAATGCTCCAGGTTGTTGGCTTAAGCAGAGATATTACTATCTGTTATACAGAGAAAATGATAAGACAGAGTTGCATAGTATTCATTTAAAGAAGGTTTTTTATACGGAGTACACATGCTGAGTTCCTGCATGCATACAAATTTAGCTATTATTCACACATTATCAATGTAGACACAATGTAACGTACTAAGTGAGCAATCGCTCATGCTTTTCTATCAGTAACTTAGCAGTGGTGGTTTTTTTAAGTGTAGTGAAAGAACTGTACTATGTTAAATAGCATTTTCGTTCTTTAAAGCGTCTTGTAAAGCACTGCACAGCTAGCAATTAAAATGCATATTTTGCATGAAAACACTGTGTGAGCTGCCATGGTGTTTTAATATTTCTTATTCAAAAATAATTTCCTAATAGCCGTACTCTTGTACTTCTAGATGGTGAAATAGCTCTTGAATCAAATTTATATATATATATATGAGAATTTGTGCAAGATTATCACTGTGGTAGAATTTTACAAAGTGAAAAAGAACAAACTTTTCCACCCAAGAGGAACAAAATAAGTCCGTGGAATTAATTGTGTAATAATTAGTGTTAAAGATAAAAGTAGGTTGTATTCAATATTTGGTTTTAGTTGTATGTTTTATTCTAAAGCAATATTGTTGACTGAAGTAATGAAATTCCTTCTAAGTTGTAATGAATTTTTTTACTTTGTTTTCTAGGGAGCAGAGACCAAGCCCCCTTGCTCGCAAGATCTGGAGTTACAGGACTAGAAGTCAGTTACGCTACTGATGAAAGAGCTCTTTTCCAGGAACTAGTGAATATTGTAAAAAGGTAGCATATCTGTACGTTCTGCTTTTATTTTTCAGGCTTGGTACAGCAGATTTAGTTCCTTCAGCCCTTGCCAGTTTCTGATGCTGATATTTGTTGTTGTTGTTTCCCTCAAAGGCTTATTTCTAGAGTGGACAAGCATGATGGTCTTTCGAATAAAAATACATTTTTGCTTTTCCTTTTCTCTGACAGCAAGAACATTCAGATCCTCTTAAGCATCCGAGTTGCAGTCTTGAAACTAATCAACCGTATAAATAATCTTCTTTAACATACGCCCTTTCCTGTTAATCCCAGAATTTGTTACACATCTCTCTGAAACTTTCAGAACAGTAGATATTAACAGTGCTGAAAGCTACAGAAAACCCCTTAGATGGGAAGAACTTTTCTAGGGAAGACAGAAAAAAGCCTACGTGACACTGAAACTACTGTGGACAGATTAAAATGAGCAGTGGTTGAAAAATCACTTGCCTTCATTAGTTTTGTCTTCTCTGAATGGAAATCCCCTGCTCCATCAGACTTGGAACACTACTGGTTTTCCCCATCTTCACCAAGGCTGGAAACCTGTTTGGTAGCCTTCTCAGCTGGTGAGTAGGTGGACCTGCAGATGTCTCTCCAGATTCTACTGACAGAGCTGCAAAGCTGTCAAATTGCAAAGAAAAATACAGAGATTTAAACTATGAGTCACCCCATGGAATAGAGGCACAAGAAAAAAATGTGTACTAGGCAGAGTACATTTGCAATTCTTTCTCTCTCCAACCAGAACACCTCTGATGAGAAAGACATTGACCAACCCCGTGAAGCCAGAATACAAAAAGAGTTGCTGAATGCAACCAACACAGGGTGGGTCCTGACAGAGCAGCAGATCCCTGTTCAGAGAAGACAAAATTCAGGTAAGGAACACAATTTTGTTTTTCTCTTTCTTGGAAATCTAGTGCTCCATCAAACTTAGGAAAACTACCGAGAATGAGAAGTTGCCAATTAATGAAGAATTCTCCACCAGTTATGTGGAAGTTTAAATAAAGTTGACAATACATAAAGAGCATGGCAGAGAGAATTTAGCAGTTAGAGTATATATTTGTTGCTGAAGAACAGAAGTCTACATCTATACATATCAAAGGCATTATGGAATGAAAAAAAGCATGCAATTTTGTAGTGCTTCCAAGATGGAATGTACCAGTCACCGGGTTGCTGACTGAGAAATCTGTTCTTAAGAGATCTCCTCTTTCAACAATGTGCGAGCTTGCTTTTTTGACTCAACAACTTTATCTTCAAAGACTGAGTTAGCTAACTCGTATTCCTGGAACATAAAAGATTCAGCCTATTATTGGAGAGGCAAACTGCTGTCATCATCTTAATCTACTTCCCTCCCTTTTCTGTGCAATATCACCTAGGAAATCAGACTACTGCTGAACTCTCAACAAATACAATTTTAAATTTGGACTGCATCTACAGTTCACAACTCTTTTCCCCCTTTATTTTCTGTAGCCTAGGCAAAAGAGAATAAGAAGTTTTGCTGGAGTAAATGTATTATATTTCTTAAGCACAAGAGTCTAGACCCAGAGTAACTTCAACTGAAGGAAAAATTATGGTAAAACTGCTCGATTAAAAAGTAGTGGACTGCAAAAATCTGCCTCAATGGGAAGCAAACAAGCACACAGTTTTAATGAAAACTTTCAGCATCAGGAAATATTTTCAAAAATCTTCTGTTGCTGTTTTTAGCGCTACTTTTTCCCAGCACAAGCTAGGTACTCTGGTTGTTAGGGTAGGTGAACATAATAGTAGGTCTGAAAGATTAGAGAAGGAAACCAATCAAGCCATGTTTGAGAAGTGTTACCCCATGGGGTTCATGGAGCAAGAATCAAACACGTTAATTTATTACCAGAAGACCACATCAGTATCTTATATACTGATGTATGCATGAGGCTAGAGGATAATAGGTTCTTGTGACCAAATAGCACGCCCAGCGTGACTGCAGCTTGCTTTTGGTTCATATTCTTGGTGTCTTTGACTATTGGAGGGAAGGGTAGAAGAGTGAAATTCCAGATTCCTGTCACAGTGAACAACAGAATAGCTGTTCAGTCTTCATTGTCAATAGCAAGAACAGAGTTTATCAGCTTGGTGCTCTGGACAGAGAGTACTTCAGCTATGAGTGGAATTATCTTATACAGTCCAATTGAAGAAGTCTTTTTTCCCATTTCTAGTCTAATTGGCCTAATTCTTGCTCTTATTTCTTATATGTGAAATTACGGAACATACTCATTTGTTTATAGTTCCAACCTTCTACTTCTCAATTTAGATCTTTTGGTTTTGTTCTGTTCTAGTTATTTAAAATAAGAAATGGTTAATTTTGTCACTTCCTGTCAGTAGATGTGAACTCTGGAAGGGCACAGTAGAGAATTCTTGACCACTGTTCCCAGCACACAGGTGAGGGAAAGGTGATTCCTGGAAGACCTATCACTTCCTGCAATACTCTTAGCTCACCAGTCTTTTTTCCATCAGAAATCTGTCTTCCAACAAATGACCTGGAGTATCTACACAAACATCTTTATAATATGCTGGTTGATATTGAGGAACATAGGTGCTGAAGCAAAGAGTGATACATTAGTGAGGGTTTAATACTTGCTGGTGTTTTATTCTTGGGCACTAGCCTTTTGTCACTGAAGAGCATTCCCCAAATCTAACTTTTTGTATCAGAGCTGAAGTTACTCTATTACATGTTCACTGAAGATAAGTATTGCTCCAGAAGGTTCACTGGAATTGATGAACTGAAGTTGGATTCAGTTATACCTTCACTGTGAAGTTGTTCAGCATGTGATGCATCTAAATGGCCACAGTTACATGTGTTTCCACCTAAATGTCCACAAAGCAAATACCAGGTTAAGTGTTCTTCTGTGAGATGAATAGATATTGTCTCTGATTAACTCGGGGCAGTTGGCAAATGAATATAAGTCATCTTGGAATCTGTAGACCAGAAGACGACCTGGTTGTTTCTCTGGAGTTGTGATCTGTGGCTTCATTTATGCTGAAAACTAGCAGATTTGTCCAAATATTGAAGGGATTAAACACATTAATTTCTCGGGGATTATTACTGAGAGGGATTCAGCAGTGAAATGGGAGTGCTTACAAGTGTGAGAACAAAAATCTATGTAGAGACTGCTAAAAGAAAGTGTGTCATTGTAAAGGGAATTTGAGAATTCTCTTTAATTCTAAAAGGTGTTGAAATACTGAGCTGCTCGAGGATTGAGAGGCAGGGAAGAGTTTGAAAGGAAGAGCCATAGAGGTGAGTTTGGAGAAGGCATGTAAGAATAAAGTACACGGATTTGAAAAAAGAAAAGCATTATTAAAGTGGTTCTTGGTACCCTGTAAGCTGTCCTAGACTTTGAGAGGAAGCTTCACCTACATAGGTCCAGTTTTCCCCTCTTTGGTAAGGTTTCCTCTAACTCTAAACAAAAAAATAGGCCTTCAGCTCAAAATTGTCATAAAGCAGCTGAGAAACTCTCTCCTTCCTGTCCTGTGCAGCCAGTGTGGATGATCTGTAAGCAGAGAGGCTCCTTCAAGTTGTCATAGGGGAAATTCTTTTTTTTTTCCTGAAATGAAGCCTGTACCTATATTGCTGTCCTAAAGGATCCTGTAATGCTGCCTGAACAGCCTTGTGGAATAGACGCTGTCATTATTGTGAGGTGTCAGCTACAATGAGTTCAGAGAAATACTGGAAGAAACTGTCTGCTTGAAAAAGTTAACACAGAACTACTCTGTCTGAACCTAAAGGCAGAAAAAAAGAGTAAATGCATTCACATATAGCTCCACCAACCGGTCGGTACAACATGTGGGAAAGATGCCTGTTGGAGGAGGAGGAGGAGGAAGGTTATGCTACAAGCATGTTTGTCTTGGTGATTTAAAAAAAAAAAGCCTGAAAACTAGAGATGTCCAAGCCTGATGGAGCAGTGGATTCCCATGAAAGAGAAATTAAATGTCTGGATCTGTCCTTCACTTTTAAGGCAAATCGTGCCACTCTTCTGTCAGTGCAGATACTAGCAGATAGCAGAAAAGGGCTGGTCCTGCAGGCATGAGGGGAGCAAAATTTAGGGAATTCATGTGAGAATGTACAGTTCCTATTTCTGTGACATGCAGAGAACATGGAAACAGGACGGACTTGAAAAGAAGTAGATTTACTGCTGCTTGAGTCTCACCAGCCAACTTCAGCTCTTTGTCCCTATGGAATTAGTTTCTGAAAAAAGTATAAAAAGTGTAAAGCTGTAAGGTTTTTTTTTTTAGGATTTTGGGGATGAAAAGTCTGTAAATTAATTGTTAATTATTTCTTAATATTTAAGTATTTTGTATAATGTTTTTCTTGTAAAGTGTGGTGCTAATCCATTTTTTATATTGCATAATATTTGTTCTCCTGTAAATGCTCTGGCAATGTTTTCTTTTTAAAGTAGAGTTGTGTTAACCTAACCTTCTTTTCCCAGGCCAATATCGTCTTCTGTGGTGTTTTCCTGTAGAAATCTTTACCTAGAAATGTTACCTAACTTTATAGAATTTTATTGTCCAAAGTAAACTGCAAAAAATGTTTTCAGAGTTTTCAGCTATGTATTAGAGTCACCAGGTGTTCTGCTACCATGCACAGTTACTTCTTTTGTCTGTGTCACAGGTCTGGCCTAATTTATTTTTTTTCCACCCTTTTTTCCTCTTAATTTTAGCTGGATGAAAAATAGCAGTCAGGAAGAGCAGACACATAATAGAAAGGAAGGCATAAAGTGGGGCCTTAGAATTCATTCACGAAATTATCAAAGGAGAAAGTGGAAAAGATCGTGTAACAGCAGATATGGCTTAGCTAGATATGAAAAGAATCGCATTTCTTTTCTCTGCAGCATGGATGAGTTGAATGTTAATGCTGTCATCTTTAAATCCTGCCAGTATAAGTGCTGCTTTTCATCTTTGCAGAGAGACTGGCAACAGCATGCAAAGCAGTATCAGTGCCTGTCCTTTTAACAAAAGAGCACTATGTTGGCAGGCACACCTCTTATTCCTGTCATGTTAGTCCTAGCCAGCAGCTTTCAAATATCAGTATTACAACTTACTAGTTTCTTGCAGGTGTAAAAGCTGGTCTCATTACAGTTTTGTTTAATAAGACAGCTTAAAGACCAGCTGGATAGTATACTGTAAAAATTGTGAGAAGGAGGATGAAAAATATAAAACTTGCCCTCTCCTTAGCCTGTTGCCTTTGTGGTAGCACATGAAAAGGGGAGAAAGAAAGCGAGAGAAAAGCTGACTTCAGTTGAGCTCACATCAGCTAAACTTTGGGATTACCTGTTCTTTTTCCTATTTGGAATAATGTCATCTTTTAGCTCCAGGCATCTCTTTATCTCTAATAGCAAAAAAAATACCACGGGGGGCTGAACAAATGACACACCGGTTCATTGGTACAGCTGCTACATGGGATTGGGCTGCAGGAGAGGGCACTTCTGCTGCATAAATTGAGATGGAGTTGATCAGCAAGGAAATAAGAAGCAAGAAACAGCAGTGCGTTATGTTAGGTGCAAGAAATCGGATAGGTCTGTTAAACCTGTTGCATAGGGTAGACCTTATGCATACTGTAGTGCAAGAGTTTGGTGTATCAAGTGTTGTTCCGAAAAAAGGAGTTGTGCTTGACTATAGTCTTTTTTCCTTCAAAGACAATTCAGAAATACACTTAACCAAAAATTATTATGCTTGTAAAGTTGAGGAAATACCTAAGTATCCATAAACTTGTCAGTACTAAACACAGTCTTTTGTACATACGTATTATGAATAGACAATATATGTATGTGTAACTTAAAGCAGTATCTGAGCAACTCAGTTTCTGGTAGTGTGTTTACTTTTTTCCATGCTTTCAGAGAGATACCACTTGGATCCAAGTTTTAAGTATGGGAAACTGAGACTAAGGGACTAGATTTACAGGGAATTTACAGTAGGGTTTGAATTCACCACTTACTAGCAACTCTACCTTGATTTTCCACATAGATAGCTTTGTATGAGAGTCATCTCACTGAAACTTATATATCTGTATTTCATTGTTAGTATTTAAGTAGCTACTGTCATCACTACGTATGTTAAACAGAAAGAACAGTATCTCATTCTGCAAGAGGTGGCTAAAATGTAAGGAATAGTTCACCCAAAGAGGCCTTTTCTTCTTCAATGACAATAAGTTGGAAAACTTAAGATGCAAAAATTACTTGAAATTAGACCCTCCTAGTAATGAATGTGCAGTATCTGGTTGGAAGGGAAAGGCAGTGTAAGTAACGCACTGTAAAGTAGTACCCTATGCCTCAATAATGTACCATTATAAGCAGTCCCTAATCACCTTGTACAAGCAAGACTGTGTTCAAAACTAGCATACTGGGTTTTTTTCTCTTAATCTTTTGGGTGATAAACATTCCAATCTACATGTGAATTTACATAAAATTGTGTTAAAATTTGTTATTTTTAAGTTAGCTACAATTTATATGAAAAAATGCACGTATCTGAAAACATCATAAACTAAAGTGGGTTTATGTCTCATCCTGTAAAACATCTTCCCATCTAAAGGATGATGGAGAAACAATCCGTGATTATATGCAGATGGCTTAGAGAGGTCGTTTCATTCATTAACTTAAAAGAGAATGGTAAGATTAAGTTAAGAATTGATGAAATGTTGTATTCATTGTATCCCAATATGAATAGGGGTATTTGCACTAGTAATGTAACAGACCACATAACAGCTCCCTGGGACTGTTCCAGTGCTCCACCACCCTCTGGGTGAAGAACGTTTTCCTAATATCCAACCTAAACTTCCCCTGGCACATCTTCCTACCATTCCCTCAGGTCTTGCCAGAGAGAAGAGATCAGCGCCTGGTCCTCCTCCTCCACTTGTGAGAAAGCAGTAAACCCTTCCAACTTTAAGATCCTCCTCTGGACACTCTGCAGTAGCTTTATGTCCTTTTTATACTGTGGCACCCAAAATTGCGCCCAGTGCTCAAGGAGGGGCCACACCAGTGCAGAGTAGAGCAGGACGATGACCTCCCTCGCCCAGCTGGCAATGCCATGCTTGATGTATCCCAGGATACGGTTGGCCCTCTTAGCTGTCAGGGCACACTGTTGGCTCATGTTCAACTTGCCATAGACCACAATCCAAGTAATTTATGAAAATGTTAAAGAATACTACTCTTAAGATGGATCCCTGTGAAACTTCTCTAGTGACCAGTTGCCAGCCCATTTACTCTGACCCCTTGAGCCCAGCCTGTCAACCAGTTGCTCACCCATTGCATTATGTGTTTATCCAGCTGGATGCTGGACATTTTGTTTAGGAGGATATTGAGAGACAGTATCAAAGGCCTTACTGAAATCCATAAAGATTACATCAACTGGCTTCCCTTGGTCAACTAGGTGGGTAGCCCTGTCGTAGAAGGAAATTAAGTTTGTTAAGCAGGACCTTCTCCTTGTGAGCCCATGCTGGCTGGGACAGATAGCTGTGTTGTATTTCAGATGTTTTTCAGTAGCTCCCAAAATAATCTTCTCCATAATCTTACCAGACACTGACGTGAGACTGACAGGCCTATAGTTACCAGGGTCATCCCTGCTGCCCTTCTTGAAGACTGGGACAACATTTGCCAGCTTCCAGTCAACTGATGCCTCTCCAGATTCCTGAGAGCATTGGAAAGTCATTGAGAGAGGTTTCGCTATGACATCAGCCAGCTCTTTAAGTACCTTCAGGTGAACCCTGTCAGGCCGCATCAACTTAGACGGATCCAACTGGAGTAGCAAATCCCACACAAGTAGATTGGGAGTCTGTCGTATTCTAGCCCAGGGCTCTGGGTGTACCCAAACCCATCATCGGCGTTGAAGACCAAGGCGAAGAAAGCATTAAACATCTCTGCTTTGTCTGTATCCCTATTTGTGAGGCATCCCTGTTCATCAAATAATTGGCCAATGTCATTTCTGGCCTGCTTTTTGATATTAACATATTTTTAAAAGCCTTCTTTATTGTCCTTCACAGTGCTGGCTAGCTTCAACTCTAATTGAGCTTTGGTCACACAAATTTTCTGCTGTTCTATGTACCATGTAAGCAATTCTTTACAAATTTCTTATTCACTTTTACAACTATCACAGAACCCATCTGCATAATGTCCTACATAAAATCTACAAGTATTTTCCATTTTGAATTGTGTGAAACCAGTTTCCACATATGAATCTAAATCACTACTATCATAATATTTTTCTTCATTTTAAATAATCAGTAGTGTTTTGCTATATGCTAGGACCAAGATAGTTTAGCTGCAAGAATTAATGTGAAAATATGTTATATTTTAACTTTTATTCTGTGGCTGTATAAAGCATTATGTCATTACTTTTTATTTTAAAGCTTACATTAAGCTATTCATAATTTTAGAACCTCGGTTGGCAATCATTGTATGTTGTGTGGAGCAGCAAGTGGTCATAAGTATTTTTGACACAGATTCTGCTGCTGTGGAAGAAGCTGCAGGCTAGCTTCGTTCATTTATCTGTAAATTTTTCCACTTAGCTTTGGGTTTGTACCACTGGTAGAGTAGGCTTCCAAATCAGTAAATCTACTGTTTCCACTCCTGATGATCATTTCCAGTCTGCAAACCCAAGAATCATTCATTTGATATTAATAGCAGATAGTGAAATACACCCCAAATGCAAAGTGCTAGTTCTTTTACTTTCTCTAGAATGCTAAAAATCCAAAAGCTTAATTTAGAATCTTCTTTTTTAGCCAAAAATTCTATCAAAACCACTCCTTCACAGTGAAAGAAGGTGGTAAAAGGGATTTTTTCAACTTTTGCTTGTTGGTGCAAAAGCCTCAATTGTAGTTAAGCCAATAGCCGTGTTGGGTAAGAAGATTCAAGGACTTTTCCTTTTATTTTTTACAAAAAATTAGTGTCTGTGGCAGAAGTGTGGAGAAGCTCTTTTCTGGAGCTGTTCTCACAGTCGTTAGTTACTTGAAAGTGAGTTGTCTACCTTTGGCTGGGACACACAAGCAAGGAAGACACTTTTCATGGTTAAGTCTGAAGCTTCATTTGTAATGTTATACAACTCTGATACAGCTTTAAATTAGCATTTCAGGAAAAGGTGTTCTTGTGTATTCAACAGTCAGGAAACGTTGGCATTTTTTGATGTGTTTAGGGATGCAATAAGTACAGAGATCCTGTTCATAAGCCAAGGCCCCTGCACACTTTCTCCCATGAACTAAGGTCTGCAAGCCTGCATCCTGTTTGTGGTGTTGGGCACAGACTGTGGTAGAGGACCCTCAGCCTATCATCCAGTCCTACCTCCTGACAGCTGCCCTTTTGTCATTCAGTTGTATCGAACACTACATTCTGGAACTCAAAACCTCCTAAGTGAGCTGCATCGAAGGAAGCAGTGATCCTTCCCAGTAAAGCTTCCTTTCTTTTTTTTCTGTAAAAATAAGCGATATCTGATGTTACTTTGACCAACGTCTTTCTACCCAGCCCAAGAAAATCAGCCTTAAGCTTTTCAGCAAGTGACCAGCTCATGATTTCTGGCTTTAATAGTGTCAACTCAAAGGGTCGACGATACAAATTCCTCCAAGCTAACTCCTCCCCGTGCTTTGAGGTCACCTTGTTTGTCCTTCTGTATACTCAACTCTTCTGTGAGCCTGATTGAAAGATGGGCAGTGACTGTGTCAGAAGACATTTCTGCCCTTTTTTTTTTTTTCATACCTGAGCCGGACGCGTTTTCCACCTGGCATGAGACACAGCGTAAAATGAGGTTTTCTTGTGTATCCTGCAGAAAGAAGGTTATCTTAAAGGAAGAGGTGTTTAAAGAGAGCTGGTAGATATATGGTTGCTTTTCTCCTGTTTCAGTTTTGACAGCTCTCAGTCAACTGCAAAGTATAACTTTCCCAATAAAGAATCACCATTTAGGACCAGAAGTGTCCTCTTGATTATTATAAGCTAAACTGCAGTATGCATGATGTTCAAGTAGCCTAGTAGCAAATTCTGTTCTATTTCATAAAGGAAAATAGTATAACAAAATTTGAGGATTGGATTATATTTCATTACATGTCTGTTTTGTGCTGGTAGCTAGGTTGCAGTTAATGCTCACTACACTGATTCCATCAATGAAACCTAATGATTAGACCTAGATTTGGCTCTTTATTTGTAAAAGGTGACATAATATAAGTAGTATGTAAAATGCATATATGGTTTCCCTATGAAAATATTCCTTCTAAAGTTTATTCGGTTGAATTTTCTTGAAAATCCTAAAAGAGTGTCTGTTTTAAATATTGTCTCCTAACCCAGATGCTGCTTTCATAGGAACCCGTTGTGGCTGCTTTAAACTCAATGTGGTTAGAATGAAATCCTGTTTATACTCTGTTCATGGAAAATATTTTTTTCAATAATATTTTCCTTTTTCTCCCCCTCTCTAGATATGACCCAGACATTTTGTTAGGCTATGAAGTCCAGATGCATTCTTGGGGTTATCTTTTGCAGAGGGCTGCTACACTAAATATTGATTTATGCCAGATGATTTCTCGTGTGCCAGGTAAGTTATTCTGTAGGGTTTCATTTCAGTTCAAATAGAAACAAGCTGAAATCTATGAATAAGTTAAAAAAAATAAACGCAGGGTATTTCTTTAGATGGACTTCTTTTTTTGTTGTTGTTGCTGTTGTGTTGTTATAGGTACAATCACACAACAACAACAAAAAGAAATACCAATGAGATTCTGGGTTTCAGTGTTTTCTGAATTTTTAAATTCCTTGTGTATTCCACTTCTGGGTATTTCCTGTATCCGTGAGCCTATAGTCATTTTCAGTAGTCGCATGTGTTAAGTTTTCAGTTCTTGGAGGTGTTTCTGCTACTAAACCTTCTATTGCTTCTCCTTGGCTTCAGTCATACATGTTTGTCATTCAGGGTACATACCATAATCATTATTCATGTTTTCTCTGGCTGGAATACGAGGACATAAAGATACTCCTGAGCAACACCTCTGTAAAAAAAATCCTTGCTTTCAATATCCATTCTTGTACTGTGGGCAAATTCTACTGGCCCAAGTGCTGGTGCTTTTCTCCAGCATTCAGAAAAAGAATTGTTTGTTTCCTTTTCTTGAAAACCTGGGAAATGTTTTCCAGGGAAGCGGTAAGCCTAGTGTCTATACTTAGCCAGTCAATAGAAACTATCATTCTGAACGATGCAGTTAGTGAGCAGCTAAATAAATATGTTGTGCCTGGGAAGACTCAATATGACTTTGTAGAATTAAAAAAATCATAAAAAAATATTGTAGCTCTTTGCAGGAATCAAGATCATGTGGGTGAGGGAGATAAGATTTTAAAAATCAAGGTAAGTGAAAAAGCTGCTTTTGTCAGAGCTCTTGCTAAAGATTTGCACAGAAACTAAATAGCCATGAAATAAGAAAGGCTTTCCTGTGATTGTCGTATTAAAGTCTTGACCCTGTTGCTCTCTAAAGGTTGAAAAGACAAATGAAGCATTAGGAATTATGGAGCAATGAAAATACAAAACAATGAATGTAAATCTTAAAATCTGGAGTGTTCTTGCGCCTCAAATACTGCAGTTCTAGCTTCTTCATAAGTTCTCCCCCATAAAAATGCATATAGGTGCAGTGGTAAAAATGAGAATGGTAATCCAAATGTGTTTAATTATTTAGTAAGTTAGAATTCCAGAAGAGAGAAAACTGGGTAAGGAAGGTAAAAACCTGTGAAATCTTGAGGGATATAAAGGAAAATGTGGATTGGTTGTTGATGTTCTTTTCCACTGCAAGAACCAGAAATCACAAAGTTAAGCTGGCAGGTGACATCTACAGAGTAGGAGTTTATTTTTCATCTCTGGGTTATTGAAATGTTGAGTTTCTTGCCACATGATAGTACAGTGTATTTTGCTTTGAAAGGAGATAAATTCTCGGAAGAAGGTCCATTTGGAACTATTATATGCAAAAATAACGTTTTGACCTAGGAAACTGCAAATGGTTAGAAGCTGGGAGAGTTCTGAAGAGATTATCAATACCTGTTTCAAGCTTTAGCCCTAGCCTGTCCAATTTTGTCACGTAAAACCGAGCAGCTGGGCTCCCTCAACAAACTGCTTCCTCTGTTCTTGAAGTGTCTGCTTTTGTGTACTTGATAGAACACGATAATGATACTGGACTAGTTGCATCTTTGGGCCTTTCCAATATAGCAATAGCATCTCTTATGCTGGCATCCTGTATGCCTGGTCAGGAGAAAACAGTATTTTAGAAGAGTTAAGTTCACACACTTCTTCCGTCAGGTTTGAATGTTTATACGCTCTTTTGATGTCTTGGAAATCTTTTTGATGTGTTTTGGATCGGATGTTAGGAAAAAGTTCCTTACTTGAAAGAGTGGTGAAACGTTGAAAACAGGCTGTCCAGGGAAGTGGTGGAGTCACCATGCATGGAGGTATTCAAAAAATGTGTAGATGTGGCACTTCAGGACATGGTTTAGTAGGCACAGTGGTGTTGGGCTGACGGTTGGACTGGATGACCTTAGAGGTCTTTTCCAACCTTAATGGTTCAGTGATTTATACCTGTGGCCTGTTTAGAAAAGGTCTGAGTTATAGAAACTTCTCAGGGACAAGAAAACATAAGAATACATTTGCATCTTCAGTTGAAAGTTCTTGACAACTGGACCTTGGTGAATTTTTAAATACTTGATATATGAGAACAGGAACACATGACAATTTAAATTTGGATTGATTGACCATCAAAGGTCACACGTTTCCTTCTTCAGTACAAAGGTGTCAAATTTGTTTTGCAGGAATAATAATTGATTGCATGAACCTTGTTATGAAATTCCCCTCATAGCTCAAAATGAGATGATACACTGATTGCAGTAATAATGCATCTGGATATAGCCTTCAGATGTATTGAAGCATGTTGAGAAAGACTTTTTGACCGCTTACACTTCAAAATTTGCAGTGTCTTTGGAAAGAGGAATGGTAAAAGTTACCGCCAAAGGTTTCTTAAACCTCTGAAGATCGCAAAGGTTGAATACTCTACTGTAGAAGTATGGCTGAACAATCTCTTCAGTTTGGGACATATAACTAATGTATCTCTGCTTTTGTTCTCAAAGGCTGTCACAGCTCTTGTCTTGTACAACAGCTGTGTTTGCACTATAGTTGATGCAGAATCAACAGTTACATCAAAAAAGCTCTCAATACTACCCATCTTCTTGACATAACCTGTTGTTCAAGTTACTGGATATATGCGAAGAGTTCCTCAAAGGGGAAAGGTTACTTCTTTGGGGACTTTATGGTTCTTAATGGTGATGTATTTCATAGTCAGGCTTCCTTCCGTACAACTGTGAAATCCCACACAACAAGGGGTCAGTTCTGGTGAAGGAAAGCAGTGTTGTAGCCCTTAACATCTTTGGGTGTGAAGTTCAAGTGGGCATGCAGGACATAAGCACGATCTCTGCAACACTGGTCATTTATAGTACAGATTTTCACGTGCCAGGTGATAGATGCACACCCAGAAGTGGAATACATAACACTTAAAATGTTTCTAAGAACTAGTGTTACTGTAAGATATGTCATTATTCTTTTTTGACTGAACTGCAGGAGAAAGATAAGGAAACGTTCACGTTGATGAGCTCCTCCCAAAATGTCATGCCATAAGTGTGGGCTTGTATACATGACCATAAATGTCCAAGTTTTGTGTTCTCTGTTGCTTTGTGGCCTCCTTGTCTACGTTTTTGACCCCATCTATGTTCCTCTTGCTCTTCCAACTCCTATGTGTCATATTTCATCCCCTTCTTCATATGCTGTGTTTTCAGAACAGTAACTGCTCGTTCAAGCAGTATGCTCTTCTTTCCTCCTGTGGCAATAAAAATGGAAGGTACTTTTCCTTCCCTTACCTGTGATTTCAACTAGATTTCTGTCTAGTTTTGCTTTATTGGCTGAGTCTGTGGCTGCTTCTGTCATTTACAAGTAAAATAATCATCAGTCATTAGGAAACATCACAAGAGAAGTGACTACCGTGCCTGTGCATAGTGGCATGGGTACTGTGGCCTCACATTTCCTCCTTTGCATCCCAGCTCAATGTTATGGAGTGGGTAACAGGATGAGAGGAGACTTCATTTCGTCTTGCTCAATTGAAAGATAGGAACAATATCCAGTTCTGCTTCGTAACAACTTTGTTTCCAAAGATGCTCACGTGGTCCTGGTGATATATTCCCCACACCAGTTGTAGAACACTATAATAGTTTTTATAATTTTGCGATGCTCATCACATGCAGAGTCTCTCATTCATCAGGGCAGTGAGTCTCTCCTGTGACTGCAGTATACTTAGTCGCCTGTCTTTACAAGCAAGACATGGAATGAACTTAGGAAAATATAGGGAATCTCCTACATAAGTCAAAAGAGAACAAGGATGACACTGCAGAAAGTAGAACTAACGCATAGTTTCTGCTTCCAATAAAACAAAAAAAAAAAAGAAGGAGAAAAGAAAAGTCAAGTTCCTCACTTTCACAGGAGGTCCAGCATGTAGAAATGAAGAAAAGCAGAAGAAAAGATATTGCTGTTGTGGAGCTTTGTTTTGCATCCAAACATGCAAAGAGCAATTGCTTTTTCGCTCCTTAAAAATCTGAAACAATAAGGATGATACCATCTCTTTGATGGTATGCGTTTTGATAAGTGGTACTAAAGTTCTGCTAAATTTTATCAAGGCTCTGTCATTTATTGATAAGGTCAATAAATGACAAATAAGTTTTTTTATCCATATTTTGATTGATATGATACACGTTTGAAACATCAGCGTATGAAGTTAGTCTGTATTATGTTGTTTCAAAGCAATTCTGCAGAATTTCAGGCAAGTTTTACTTCCGTCTTCAAGTGTAAATGCCCCTCATGACTGTCTGAGAAACTAATTGCTCAGTTCTTATCATTGTTGCAAAGCACTGTATATCCACACTAATATATGCTCTGTCCAAAATGCTCTGCTTTTTAATAGTAGTGTACTGCACAGAGATACCTGATAAATTAATAGTGGCAGAGTACATGACCCACAATTGAAAAATGGGTGTGGTTTTAGAACTGTGGGGAAAATTACCTCAAAGAGCTTTCTCTTCCATTAAATTAATAAATGGAAAAAATACTGAAGGATCAGATAATACAGTGTGTTTTCATATTGAATTTTAAACTGTTGTACATTTTAAAAAACATCTGTGTAAACTCAGTAAAGAAAAGCAAAGCTGGAACCCATTTGGATGACTGAAAAAAATACAGTTTCAAGAAGCCTATACCAAAAAGATTGCCTTCTCTTGTGTTGTATTTCAAAGCATGAAAAAACAGGGATGGCAAAAGAAGATACCTATCCTGTACTGTACTTGTTTTTTTGAAGTGCTGTGCACTACTGTGCATGCAGCTTGCTCTCGAGTAATGTTCTTAACCAATATATTTGCTATGGACACCATTTCAATGAAATCGAAGTAAGAGTTATCTTTGAGGGATGTGCAAGAGCAGAAAAAACTGAGGGAGTTTTATTTAGAGATTGTGTGGAAGATTGATAAATAAATAATCTTGTGCAATCAGTAACAGTCTTCAGGAATTCTCATTTTTCTAGAGAGCTCGTGTTGAAAGAGGGATAGCTTCGTCTGGCCTTGACTGTCTTATAACTTGTCTAAATATATTATCTTTTAATGTCTTTAGATGAAAAGAAAGAGAACAGATTTGCGACTGAGTTGGATGAATATGGATCAGATACAATGAGTGAAATACATATTGTTGGGCGAATTGTCTTAAATATTTGGAGAATGATGAGAAATGAGGTAAAGTTTTTAAAAGGTTAATAATGTATTTGACTTACTGTGGTTTCTTAATTATTGTAGACTGTGGAAAATTTCATGTAACTTGCATAACTTTTTGTTCTTTGTACACCTTTTCAAATACAGCAGTCTGCCACTTGTGAGAATGGATTTTGTATATCATGAAAATGCAAAATACTGAAGCCCTTGTCTTTCACTAATTTTTTTTTATGATATAACCTTCCACTTTGTAGGTTTTGAGAACAATTTCGCTGTTTCAGCAATTTGTCTAGTATGGTGCTTTTACTAAATTAAATTAAACTGTCAGACTTACTCATTTTTTATGACCTTAAATTTAATACACAAATGATTCAGCCTTTATAATTCTTGTTCCGAACAAATTCAGACCTGATCTTTGTCATCTACTTAATTCCAAATGTTTTTACGAGTTGATGAGGGGCATATTCTCCTGACTTGTAGATAGTTGGGAATTTCTAAGTATAAATGTTTACCTTTTTTAACAAATAATAGTAATAAGAAGTTAATAAATTCAGTTGCTACAGTTTTTTAAAAGTAGAGATTTCTTTGACTACAAAAGACATCATGCATGTTAATGCGTCTTCTGTGTTTTTCTAGGTGAATCTAATGAATTACACTTTTGAAAACGTGGGCTTTCATGTACTTCATCAACGTTTTCCTTTATTTGCTTTCCGAGTTCTGTCTGATTGGTTTGATAGTAAGGCAGATGTCTACAGGTAATGATCTGTTAATCCATTTTGGGTTTTTTTTAAGGTCAGGTATAAGCTGCCCCTTTTTAAGGATGGGTATAAGCTAAAGTCATCGTAGGAAGGCATAATTGATTTAGCCCAGGTACTAGAACAGTCTATATGCAGCAGCATGAGCTTATTTACTCTACTGTTCTGTTGTTTTCTCTCACCCCCAGTATTTCATTATTATACCCTCAGTATTTCATCTTTATGTGTTTTTCTGTTTGAAGTACACAAAAACGGAACAGATTTTTAGTTACAGTTTCAAGATATCTGTATAAATATACTATTTTGAAGTTCTGTAAGGTCTTTTTTTGTATATACTAGTCATTGGAAGGATTTCTAATGACTAGTCAGATTTCTGTTTTACTTCACAGTGCATGTCAACCAAGCTAGGCTTAAAAATAGTACAAAGCAGTATGCAAGATGTTAAGACAGTAACTCTAGCTGCCCAAAAATACCTTTGTATGACACGTATCACACTGGGCTTCACTCTTCCTTGCAGTGATTTGGTATTGCATGATGTGAACAATTCATATAACTGAGGTCTGATGTCAATGTCACTCATGACATACATATAATAACTGGAAAAGTTAAATACTTTTCAACTAGGTGAAAATGCGGTTTAGTGCTGGAAAATACAAATTTATGTTCAACTGAGATAGGTATTCTTAATGCAGAAGGATGTTTCCATCTAAGTCCACTCAGTTAAAAATAACATGTAAACAGAGTAAGAGAAACTCGATTTTCTGTTTCAGTAATCCTTTAGGGTGGTAAGGAGAACAGTATACAGTATGTCACTGAGATATGCCTTAACAGTAGTTGGCTGTAACACGCTCTGTGTGTATCTTTAGAATACGTAAGTGTATGTTTATGTGCACCACATTTTTGAAAGAACCGTGTGAAAATGTCCTAGGGGAAATTTTAGTTGCTGATTTGTAACAAGTGATGATAAAAATACGTTTTCTTAGTAGAAAGAGCAGCACTCTCCTGAGTGTTTATAACGAGGCATTCACTTTCACAGATGGAAAATGGTTGATCATTATGTTACCCGGGTCCGTGGGAATCTCCAGTTGTTAGACAAACTGGATTTGATTGACAGAACAAGTGAAATGGCAAGACTTTTTGGCATTCAGTTCTTACATGTATTAACAAGAGGCTCCCAGGTAAGATTTTGGTTTCCTTACAATTCATAAAAGCAAAACAGTCTTTATGAAATGTTTCAGTTCTTCAGTATCCTTTCAGTCAGTATATGTATTTTCCTAAGGTCACAGGAGACTGTTTTGCATAACATGAAATTGAAACATAAAGGCAATTCAGAAGCAGTAATAATGGACTGAATTGTTAGTCTCAGAGATTAAAAATAGCTGTTAAAAATAGAGCCCTCAATGTAATCACACCAGTGAATCTCTTCTTCTGACTTTGGGAGCAGTAAGATTTCTGTTTGAATTGGCATTTTCACACTTAGATGAAGGAGATCTTTCAGTGAGGTTTGATGATAAGACAGGAAGGGCTCTGGCTTTATTAAGTACGTGTGTCATGCAAGATGTGTGTGGTTCTGTTACTTCGGTGCTAGCATCAGATGGAAAGGGAGCAGGACAGAGTGAGATTTACAGCACTCTTCCTTTGAGACCTCAGCAGTCTCCAGTAATACCAAAGGCTTTCCTGGCCCAGGTTCTGAGTGACTAGAGTAAGAGTGTTTTCATGGCTTCACGTGAGCCCTGAACGGCACCTGAAACAAGAGACAACTACTCTTACTCACACGTGCCTGCTCCTCTGTTGTTCCTATTATAAATATTCTTTTCTACCACATTTCTGCTTTCTGTTTTAATAGACATTTGGCTGAGCTGGCCAGGGTTGATTACATTGCCAACTTCTGTGGACAAAAAAACAACTTAAAAACCCATGTCCTAAGCAGACTGGCATTGTCTTAAGCTAGCCAGAAATGGGAGTGTCTGAAGCTGCCATTCCTTAACAATTCAACCCAGTTTAAAAATATTGCCACCTTTTTATCTTTGCTTGCAGTTACCTATGTGATGTCTTGACCTTGTGCAGGTTCTTGTTGATCTTGCTGGTACTGGCCTGATATTTGAGGGGGGGGAGCCAGCACTGGCAGCAGAACCATGGTGTTGTTCAATAGGTATTTGCCAGGTTAACTCCCTGATGAGGTTTAGCGTGTTTTCAGAAACGTATCGCTGTTGGAGCATGGGAAGAGAAATGCAGTTAGGGACAGGAAGGGTGGGGCTGGCACACTGCCAAGTAGATAAGCTTAAGCTGTTGTGATTGCAGCACGCAAAGACTGTTCTGCCTGTCATTTTCTCAAATGGCTGTGAGTGGGAGTGAGCGATAGAAGCATGCTGCCTTTTCTATACTGACTGTTCTTTTCTCTTCCCTTCTGTGCATGTATGTTTGTTTCCACTGAAACTTTCTAGATTACAAAAATGGCAGTTGCAACAGTTCCTAGTCACCTCAAATAATATTTTTCACTCAGAAGAATCATCACTGCCTTTTATGACGATACTGATTTTCTCCTTAGCTGAAAAAGATGTTAAAATGGAATAGTACTAAGAACAGATTTCAGATATTTTAAGTTATTTTTTTCATAATTTTTTATCTCTTCTTATGTGTTTCAAGACCTTTTTTAAAGGTAGAGGGGGTTTTATATTTTATTTTAAGCTATCTTGAATATTACATAGAAGACTAGATAAATGTAACAGAAGATGGCCGTAGGCATACAGATTATTAGTCAGATGATTGAAGAACTTGCTGGAAAGCAGAAAAAAAACAACCTGGCTCTTGCCAAATCCAGTCACTGACCACCTCATCACACATCTGATCTCGTCACTGGACACAAATTAGTGCACAGTTAGTGCAGGGTAGCGGCAGTTTATGCTTATACTGCTGCAAAGCTACACTTTGAAACCCCATCCTATTCATAAGATGGTAAGGTCTTGTTAAAGATGTTGGTTCTGTAAATTCATTTATAACATCAAAGTTAAAGAAAACCTAACCCTATACTATGATTGTACATGTGTGTCAGGAAGAGCGCTTTTGCATAGTGATTTAGTTGCTTACAAAGCACAGGATCTTAGGATTATATCAGCTTGTCCTTTGATATCTTGGGATTTTCAGTCCTTTGCCATCTGTATATGTAATTTTCAGCTATTGTGGTTTTTTATTGTGAATGGACACAGTGAATACCTGGCTGTTCGTTCTTGTAAACCTTTACTAAGGCATTGAATAATACATAAACAATGAGGGCTGGTTTTTTTCTCGTGTTGCTACCTCCACATATGACATTTTGTGATGTCTTGAACAAGGTGAAAGTCCTTAAGAGTTTCATAATTTTATGTGTCCTGTACTACGTGTGACGTGACCAGGAAGGAAGCATGATGCCCAGTACAAAGCAGCAGATTTTTTACATCGGCTGACTTAGATTCTGCCTTTGGTTTTCTTACTGCCAAGTATGTTCTTGATACTTTTTATGGTCAAAAGCATGTCACTTCTCTGTTTTCCCAAATGTTGAAACAAAATTGCTGTGCAGATTTTTATGGAAAATGGTGATCAATTGCATATTGTACTTTTTTTTCTTCAGTGTTCTGCAAGTCTAATGAAAATACAGTTCGGCAAACGCTCATTCTGTGACTGTAACATGGCCATCTGTATATATTGTTGCAGCCTGTCGTATGTTTATTTTTTATCCTGAGCTGGATGTTTGTTCTTTCCATAGATAAATATAGTGATTTTCAATTATTAGGGATAAATGATGAGGAAACAACATGAAGTTCCACTCTATGTGATAGAAAATATACATTAAAAATAAGAGTATGCCTATTTATTCTGGAAAACTAGTTGTCCGTACTTTAAATTCAGGATACGTGAGGGCATATTTACACAGTTTTAATGCACCCATGTTTATTCTGCATTTTTGAAATTATAATGATTATATCCAAACTGTTTTGCAGTATCGTGTGGAGTCTATGATGCTGCGTGTGGCAAAACCAATGAATTATATTGCTGTAACACCCAGTATCCAGCAGCGAGCTCAAATGAAAGCCCCACAATGTGTTCCCTTAATAATGGAGCCAGAATCCCGCTTCTACAGCAATGCTGTTCTTGTATTAGATTTTCAGTCCTTATATCCTTCCATTGTCATTGCATACAACTACTGTTTTTCAACCTGCCTGGGACATGTTGAAAACTTAGGAAAGTAAGTTGTTATTCTTTTTTCACAGACTTTGATTCTGTAGAGGCTTTAATATCTGTTCTGAGGTACTGAGAACCCTTGGTTGTCATTGGAAAGGATGGACATGTATGAATACCACCATTTTCTGCCACACAATAGAGATGATAAAGATATACCATGCGGGGAAATGTGTACACACACATATGCATATACACATCAATATGTAGTTTTAATTAAACAGAGAATTACACTCCATTCTGTTTAAAAACAGACAGACAAACAAACAAAAGCTGTGCGTGTGTGTGTGTACACACCTGTTCCCTTACTGTGGTGATGCTAGTTTTTAATGTACCTTCAGAATAAGTTAAATTTTTTTATAAATACACTATATATTTTCAAAACTGGACTGGTATTATTCCACTGTGTGTTAATAAATTGGTTGTTCTCTTTTAAACCAGTTGTACTTCACTCTGGTCTTCACTATTCAAAATGAAGATACAATGAGTTATTCTGTGTGAAGTGTTTTACTGAGCTTAACAGTAGTTCTGTTAATTGGAAAAAAAATCTCATTACTCATTATAATTGCCTCTACAAAATGGTATTTGGAAGAATAAGAAGATGCATTCAGTGATTGCTAGGTGTCACCATCAGGTTTTCAAGTTTCTGATTTGAAAGTCTGAACCTGTGGGAAGAAAATATGTGCAATGTTTTACTTGGTAAACATGCATGGTTTCCACAGGGAATTTATGAGAGGAGTATGTGCGTCCTGTAAGTCTGCATTTGGAAATAATGCATTAATGCAGAAAAGAATTAACAAATAGACTATGTGTTGGAATTTAGCCATTTATTACTACTTTACTCTTAGAACCTTTTGCATGTAGCTAAGAAATTTTGAAGTATGTGTTTCTACCTGAGGTTATAAGTGTTTCTGTCCTTGCTGCATTATCAGCATTTTAATGTGAGTTGATGCTTTTGCTTGATCTGGCTGCAAATTAATGAATTGTCTTCATATTTGATTTTTCTCTTTATTAGATATGATGCATTCAAATTTGGCTGTACATCTCTCAGGGTACCTCCTGACTTACTTTACCAGATTAGGCATGATATCACAGTGTCACCCAGTGGAGTAGCTTTTGTCAAGGTAATGGTATTAGTGCTCTGTGACTGACATTTTCACTTCCTGTTGGCAACCTAGCTTCAGATCAAATTGATATTGTAGTTTATGTTTTGCTGCATTAAGAGCAGGCAGAAGAGGGGAGGTCCAGTCTCTCATTTCTCAGTGTTTGTTGATACTTTTCAGAGTGCTGAACTTCTGGTAGTTCAGGAAATAAAATGTCATCTTTATGTTTTCATTTATACTGAAGGCTCATTTCATCTATAATTAAACGTTATTTTACTTGTGCACTTTGGGGATCAAACAGTAATTATTTGCGTGCAACACTTCATTCTTCTCCTGTCTGTATAACAGAATGTGTTCCTAATAAAAGAGTCATGGTTCGGGAGATGAAACTCCCTGACTTGCTTTCGATGTTTCTTTTATGTTATGTGTACTGCAGCTGACTTGTAACGAACTAATAAATATTGCCTGGAGCTCTTGCAAATAATTAGCCAATCACCAGCGTGCTTACATGTAACGTAAACCAAAAACTTGAAGTAAAGAATATTTGCAGAATTTTTAAAAGATAATATTCTTTTAGCATTTAACATTCTGAGGATTACTAGTAAAAACTGAAATCCCATTTTAGTTAATAAGGTTATCTAAATATTGCATTGGCAGGCCTGATGAAAACAAAACCCAAAAAGCTATTTACTGTGCCTTTAAGGGCTTTGGCTGTATCCTAGGTTGCTTGTAATATTTGTGGGAAGAGCAAAACCGTTGGTGCCTAGGGCATCTTGCTAATTAATTTGTCTTCTTAACAGTGATTATCTAACAATTCTGGGGTTTGCTTTTACTCCTGACTCTTTAGTTGGGTTTTTTAACATAATGTTTTTCTTTGTTCCCTTTATGCAGCCTTCAGTAAGAAAGGGTGTGCTGCCAAGAATGCTAGAAGAAATCTTGAAGACTAGGATAATGGTGAAACAGTCAATGAAGGCTTATAAGCATGACAAGGCTATAACTCGAATGCTCGAAGCTCGTCAGCTGGGTCTTAAATTTATAGCTAATTTTACATTTGGTTACACTGCTGCTAATTTTTCTGGAAGAATGCCATGCACTGAGGTGAGGATTGCAGATAAAAATGTAGAAAAACTGTGGAAAAGACACTGTTAATTAAGTATAGTCAGGTACCACAGTATTATTGTTTGAAACGTA
Source organism: Dromococcyx pavoninus (assembly GCA_033558185.1). Classification (NCBI taxonomy): domain Eukaryota; kingdom Metazoa; phylum Chordata; class Aves; order Cuculiformes; family Neomorphidae; genus Dromococcyx; species Dromococcyx pavoninus. The sequence goes on from JAUMJL010000857.1 coordinate 109,210, forward strand.
TTTAATCTAAATACCTTCATAAAAGTTATTTTCATTTGTAGTACTGAAAATCAGCAACTTGGGATTTATTTGTGATCCTTTTTTAAAAAAATAAGGTATTATTTTTCATCTTCTCATAAAGGAGCATTTGGAGTTGGCATTTCTGTAGAACTTTCTCCAAAGGTAGATTGGATTGCAGTTATAGTAATAGAAATAAAATAAAATATTGTAGCCATTTCATAGTTTTCATAAATGAAGGAATCTGCAGATTTCAAAAAACAAGAGAAAATGAACCTAAGCAATCTGGTCTTGCTCCTTAACACTTTTAACATGCCTAAAGAGGTTTAAACCAGATTTTCCTTTATTTTAATTCTTAATATCTTTTGTTCACTCTTCCTTTATTTTTTGCTGGTTTGGTGTACTGTAAGCAGCCTTTTTATTATATACATTTAAACCATGAAATAAAATAAAATATTACAGTATAGTATGTATTATGTTATGTTATATATATGTCTCAATATAGTAATTTTCATAAACCGATCAAGCAATGTTAGATTGTGTTTACCGAGAGCTAGCATTGGGCTTAGCAAGAGAATAAAGATTCTCAATTTATCTTTAACTTTGTAGGTTGGGGATAGCATTGTCCACAAAGCCAGAGAAACATTGGAGCGTGCTATAAAACTTGTGAACGATACAAAAAAGTGGGGTGCTCGTGTTGTGTATGGTGATACTGACAGGTAATTAATGGTCTGCTGCTTAGTGTTTTAAAACTGTAGTAGTTAAAATAAAAAAAGTATTTATAACACAGTATGCATTGCATGCTCATACTTAGAGGAAGGCACTAGCTGAAGCTTCAAAATTGAATTCAATTCAGAAGCAGCCACCAGAGCATACAAAGATATGATTAGGCTGCCTGAAATACATCATGTAAATATCTCCCCTTTACCAGTCAGCCTTTCATCTAAATAATAGCCATGCTCTAGGCATATCTGCCTCTGGTGCTATGCTTGGATAATTTTTCAGCCATGGGAAACAAAGCTTGTCCAGTTGTCCTTCCTTAATAACTTGTGAATCTAATGACTGATTTCAGCCAGATCTGATGGAAGACTTGAAATTTCAAAGGTACTGAATTCATAGTAGCTTCACAAAAAAAAAAAAAGCCAAACAATGATTGGATAGAGGAAGTAAAATCCTGTTGCTGCCTGTAGTGGGGAAAAGGGTGTAGACCAAATTTTCTCAGCTTTTTGGCTTTTCTAGCTGAAGGAAGGGAACAGAATCAATAACAGCATCCCTGCCTTGCCACCAGGGAACTATAGCATACCAATTTCAGGAACTATGTTGAAAGATTTGTGCTTATTCCCTGTGTCTGATTTCTCGTAGCATATTTGTACTCTTGAAAGGAGCCACAAAGGAGCAGTCTTTTAAGATTGGTCAAGAAATTGCTGAAGCTGTAACAGCAACAAACCCCAAACCTGTTAAACTGAAGTTTGAAAAGGTAAAAGGAAAATGTTTTGCTTCAAGCGTGTTGGGTGGAAACACTGTTATTTCTGGACACTGAGGTGGCATAAGGATATCCAGCAGTCGCATGTAGTTCTGTTTCTGCGGGTGTATTGTAAGCTCCTTAATATTCCAGGGACCTTGTCAGAGAAGTGCTGCAGCATGAACAACAAACATAAACATTCCTAATTTCACATGAGAATGCCTAGTGGCCTATTGCGCAGCACCAGGCAATTTGAAATTCCTGTCTGATCAGTTTTTGGAAATATCTCCCTCAGTAGTTTTCTATTACATACACACAATCAAACTAACATGTGCAGCCTGGTATAGAAAACGTACACCATCCTTTGAAGTGAGTCCAGTGAATTAATTACAAGACTGATACTTATTCTTCAGTCTGCCGAGCACTCTTCAGAATATGTCCGTGTGGTACATATACAAATAAAATGAAAAGCCATAAAAATCAATTCAGTAGGCTTTTGGAAGGAGCGTTAATGACAGTAAGCCTTTTATAGAAGTGCAAGGCAATGTAGTTCTAATTTTGGTGGAAGCTTATCGTTGGAAAGTTGTTAGCAATCTGTTCAGATTCTCTAGATATTTTCAAATTACATACCTGACTCAACAGGTTAAATCAGAATTTGTAAGCAAATTGCTATTCTTCACAAAAAATACAGTAGAAGGATGTTGGCGAGAAAAATCAGGATACCTGTGGAAGGCACAGCAACTTTTCTTCACTGACTAATGCTCAGGGACCCTTCCCACTTTGAGGCAGTTCTGTGTAATTAACCTAAAGGAGTAATTAGCCAGAAGAACATACTAGGTGCAGGGTATACTTGAGAAGATGTCTAAGTGCTTCACTTCAAGTGCCCTCATTCACCTGTAAGTCAAAATATTGAGTATTCTCCTAAGGTAGCTTCCTAGCACAGGAAGAAGAAAATGCCTCAAAGCTGGACCATCTGTTTAAGCAGTGGGACACCTGTGTGCAGGACCTTCTGCAACCTGAGGCAATCTAAACTTGCTGCTCCCTTTTCCATGAGAGCCAGGAAAATGTGGCGTTATCCTAATAATACTGGGAAGAAGTCATTCTCCATTCTTTCTTTTAAAACTGGTAAAGGAATACTGATGAAGTCAAGAATGAAATAAGAGATTGGAGAAAACAAGCAAAGGAGACCATGACTAAAAACTATTTCCTGAGGAAACTGTTCTCGAAGCATAGCCATTTAAAAAGCATTTTCTCAAATCAAGATACTAAGTGATCTTAGGCACTTCACTTCATAATCAGATGAAGTTTGAAAATAGGAAGCTCAAAGCCACTACTTCTGCTGGGAAGGTTTTCTTTTCTGATGTTTTAAATGAAGTTGTTGTCTTTTTAAGAAAGAGAGATGATACAGTTACATTAAAAATGCTGACAGATGCATCCAGAAAGGTAATGGTACTTGAAACAAATTACACGCTTCTCATCTGAGCTTCAGGTTGCTTAGCATTTACAGCTAGATGAAATATGAAGTGATTTAAGAGTGGAACACCACTGAATCCTAACTTCTTCAGCCATCCTTTAATAGTCCTTTGATCTAGTTTATTTGGTTTCATGATTTAAAAGAATCTCAGTGTTCAGAGACACTTTATATTTCCAACACATGCCAGATTGGGCTATGTTATTTCTAATTTCCAGGTCTACTTGCCATGTGTCCTGCAAACTAAAAAGAGGTACGTGGGTTACATGTATGAAACACTGGACCAGAAGGACCCAGTATTTGATGCAAAAGGCATAGAGACAGTCCGAAGGGACTCCTGTCCTGCTGTTTCCAAGGTAAAGTACATTTCTTCCTGAATGAAATGATAGTATTCTGTTATTTCATTGTATGTTTATCTGTTCTCAGAGTTTCTGGTCTTTGTGAGTTGTATGAGACTTCATCTGTATTTCTGGTATGAGCCATTTGATTGATAAATTGAAGATCTTGCACAGCACTACAAGGACTCACACTTTTCCATCTTACTTACTATCAGCCCCTAAAAACCCCATAAAAAAGCTCTCAGCTCCATGTAAATTTTATAGATGACCATTCTCAATCCAGTTCAGTTCAGTTGGAAGTACTACTCCAAGATGAGTGAGGCACACTGATATATTTCTAAGTAGCTCGCTCACGTAAATCCAATTTTGCTAAAAATTCATTTAAAATAAACTTCCTTGCCTATTTATTTTAAGCTAAAAAGAAAATATTATTCTTAATCATATCAAAACAAATTTGTATCAGTAAGAAAGATAACCACTTAGGAGGACTTACTTCCATTGTTCTTTTTAATCCCAATTCTTTTGTTTACTGAGGTGATCAGAAAGTCATGGCAAAATATTTTAGGTGACGGGGAAAAAACGTCTTCTCTCATACTCTAGAAGACCTCTGTAATTTTAATTGATACTTTTTCTAAGCAGTGAATTTACTGAGTTATTTGGAATTTTTTTTCATTTAGTTAAACATGAATGTTTTTCTCACCTTTCTCCTTTGGTTGTAAAGATACTTGAGTGTTCTATCAAGCTGCTATTTGAAACACGGGACATAAGTCAGATCAAACAGTATGTTCAGAATCAATGCATGAAGTTACTGGAAGGAAAAGCCAGCATGCAAGACTTCATCTTTGCAAAAGAGTACAGAGGGAGCTCAGCTTACAGACCTGGATCCTGTGTACCAGCACTGGAAATCACCAGGTAATGAGATGAAGAAGTGCTGACCACAGCCTTTTTTTTTTCTGTTGTCCTTTGTACTGCCAAGTTACAGGTAGCAGTGAGATGTCTCCTCCAGCTGTTGTTGCAGCAGTTGGCTCCGATTTTCTTCTGTGTATGAAGAGAGATCAGGTATCAGATAGTCCTAGAAAGCCACTTCATCATCTTGGAAAGAGCCACACATGAAAAAGAGTAAAGTCTCTTGTCAGGACACTGTAACGGTTTGTTCACTGCTGTTATTTACGCTTTGCTTTTTGTACAAGGCTTGACTCTCCAAGATTGCCCATCGCTCACAGATATTAGATGTGTTAAAAATGGTAATAGTGATGTTGCTTGGTGCTGTGAAACACATTACCAGGCATAATCTTTCATCTTTTAACAAATATCTTAAAGTTATTTCATACTGTTGATATTGTTTATCAGTAATAGATAATGTGAGCCAGCACATTTTGCCACCTTGCTTAATATAAAAGGTCTTCAGATTAAGCCATGCCTTTTAATAAAAATAAATTCATGTCCTAGATTGAAACCTGCTTCAAATTGAATTGTCCTTTGATTTCTGGGTACTTTTTAATACCCTGGCTTGCTCTTTATTAAAATATTTCTTTGAGGAAGACGTCTCTAGAAAGCAACCTGCATGCAAATCCAAGCAACCTGAAACAGAACATATCTTTAGGGCTCATGTTCTAAGTTCTAAAATTTGGATCTGATCATGAGACAAATTAAAAATTAAAAATTAACTCAGTCTTGTGCTTCATAATAGACCCTAACTTCAGTTGTCTGGAGAGCTACTAATATAATCAGATGGGGAACTTTACAAGTAAATTAGCTAATGATGAATTTGTCTTCGGATACATTACAAAGGCTATTTTTAAACAGGAGAATGCTTGCCTATGACCGTCGCTCTGAACCACGAGTTGGGGAGCGAGTGCCCTATGTCATTGTGTACGGCATGCCCGGACTGCCCCTGATACAGCTGGTGAGGCGGCCCATTGAAGTCCTGCAGGATCCCAACCTGAGGCTGAACGCTACATACTACATCACCAAACAAATTCTGCCACCATTGGCTAGGGTTTTCTCACTGATTGGCATCGATGTCTTCAGCTGGTACCAGGAGTTGCCACGGGTAAGTGCAAACAAACAGATTACAAATGCAGTGCGTCTATGCAGTGTTTGGTTTTATCATGACTTTTAATGGAATGAGGTTTATCTGAGGTAACAGCAGCAGTCAATTTACAAGTCAGTGTTTGGTGCCCAAATATGCTGATCTCATTCTTAAATCTTCTGTGTGTTTTTTTTCACCTAGTAAATCAGGTTTTTTGACCAGCCTTTCTGTGCAGGCTTGATCACACCGTCATTTTCCATTTTCTGACCCCTTCTGTAGTTTAAGAGTGTTTTGCCATAGCTGTATATTTTCAGTAGTACTTGTATATGCATCTACCTCAGTGTGCCACCTTTTAAATCTCTTTGTTGTAGATTGGATTTCCTGTTTCCCCAACATATTCTGAAGAGCTTTCCTCATTATAGAAAAGGTGGCAATGGCCCACCAGCAGGAGCGCTTTGTAAAACATCTACATTGCCAGAAATTTTAAACTAATTCTATCCACAGCTGACTTCCCTAAAAGTTAAAGAAATTATCAAGATGCAGGAAGAGGTGTTAGATAGCAGGATTTTAGTTTGTGATCCCCTGAGCAAAAGTTAATGTTAAAAGGCAGTGTAGCTGTGTAGTCTGGTTACTCTGCTTTGTGTGGACTTTAGCAGCATGATAGTAAATCGTGTTTCTCACTGCAGACTTTTAATGTAGCCTAACAAACTTCTTTGCTCTGCTTTTCCGATGGCATTGTGACACTTGTCATAAGTACTGTATCTCCATCAAGCTGCTCTGAAAAGGCAAAAAGAGCCTGGTTTTCTGCAAGGCCAGAGAGCGCCAAGGAGGTCGTAGGGAGCAGAGTAGCTGGGTGTTTGAACTAGGAGAGTTGAAGGATAACGCAAAGCATAAATCATGCAGCACCAGGATCATGTGCAGAGAACAAGCTTCCCTGGGTGAGGGGTCAGCGGTGGAGCTTTGTCCAGGGAAATCAGAGCATGAGCTAGAGCCATGGACCAAAGGGAGGTCTGTGACCGAGACTGCACCAGTACAGGTACTAAAGGGGAGGCAGGATCTGGAGGACAGCCACCAGAACTGCAGCCAGGGCTTGTTTGGTTGTAAAATAGATCGGCACTTACGAAGGAGCAGCTGCAGGAGGCAGAGTTGGAGATGAGATCAGGAATTTAGTATGTGAGTGAGGATTTCTTTGGTTACTCTTTCACTTTTCTGGTGAGATTCCCTGTGAAATAGGTGTGGGTGGGCTCTGTTCACTTCAGGGCAAGTGCTACGCTTTTCAGAGTGATGTAATCAATGGGAAGAATTTGTGCATGAACCTATGCCCTGCCAGCTGTGTTACACTTCCACACTCCTTAAAAAAAAAAAAAAGGCTATGTAGTCTAGGAATAAGGTGAGCCTGCTCTCTTGAAAGTTCATTATTTTTTTAACAGATTCAAAAAGCTGCCTCGACTGCCCGCAGCGAGCTGGAAGGACGCAAAGGCACAATCTCCCAGTATTTCACGACCTTACACTGTCCCGTGTGTGATGAACTGACCCAGTATGGGATCTGTAATAAATGCAGAAGCCAGCCACAGCATGTGGCAGTGATTCTTAACCAAGAAATCCGAGAGCTGGAGCGTAAGCAAGAACAGCTTGTCAAGGTATGATTAGAGCATTGTCAGATGTCTGTCAGCTGAAATTTCAAAGCAGCGTGTTACGGAATGCCCCAGCAGCAATGGGAAGTACAGTCTGAGTGTTAAACATGTTACAGCTTGTTTCCCATGGCTGTTGAAGGCAGCGTAGCAGCTGTTACTCTCCTTAGCTTTGCGTAAAACAGAAGGCAATGAGGGGGATCAGAACAGAAGATGCTTTTCTCCTTTTCTTGTGTTTTTTTAAGAGTACCTCACATGGTTTGTAGGTGCCTTTTTATAATGACAGTGATTGGAGAGTTGCAAAAGTTTGAAAGATTCACCTTTTTGCATTAAAATAACTGATGATGTTCTAGTCACAAAACCGTTTGTCCCAGATATGTGTAACATGGATGTCCATTAGCTTGGAGGTTTTCTTGTTCCCTTTCACAGTATCACAGTATCACAAGGTTGGAAAGGACCTCTGAGATCATCAAGTCCAACCTATAAACCCAACACTAACACCAACCATCATCTAAATTCCTCTCCACAGGAATTTACCAAGCTGTTTTTTTTCCCTTGAGCTGGAAGTCAATTAAGAGGTTAGCTGACTGTGCTCACAAATACTTCCTAGCAAAGCACAGTGCCTCCCCTTGCAGCAATGTGCATGGCCTCAACTAATTTTTGTACTGTCGTGTTTTATAATTAATAAATATTTTTGTTAAAAATTATTTTTAGCACTAGCACATAAACCATTTTACAGACTTGTCTGAATTGCAAGGATATAAATGTTCCTGTAGTCTAGGCATTGATTTGATAGGTTCCCATGGGGCTCTGTTGCTAGAAAACCATTATAATTCACTGTTCGTAAATATTATATTAGTAAGGTGTGGAATTCTATTTCTTGCTGTATTTTTGTAATATTTGCTCTGATCTGCATTGTAGATGACAGTAAAGGAAGGTGGTGCGTGTTCTGCAGTTTTCCTCTGATACTCTGAACCTTTTACATTCCTTTTGTTCTGGAATAAATCAGAACTGGGCAGATTTGTCTGGCCCCACAGAAGGGATCAGAGGGTTTGATGGGAACATTCTCTTTTCCCTGCAACGTACAGCAGGTCGGCAAGGCCTGGGATTCTGCTCTAGTCAGTGTGTGATGACTGCCTCTCTCTAAGAGCATCTGTCTTACTTTAATATGAAGATGTATCTATCCTAAACAGCTTAAATTCTTGTCGCTCCAAGATTATCAATGTTACAGAGCCAGCAGAAAACTGATGTAACACAGAATCAGACATTAATTTAAAGCACACTTAAAAACTGCATGCCACAGAGCAAGGCCATAGACTTCTCCCCTCTACACAAATGGAACTGTCTCTTACACAATGTAGTTTGCTCCCTTGCATTCAGACCAGCCACAGCTTCTTTCAAAAGAATGAGGGTGGATTTATTTCTGTAGTGGTTCTAATGGCTACAAATGTGGAACAAACAGTTTAAATCCTATTCCCATTGGTCAGGGTTGCAGGTCAGAGGGCTGGTGTGCTCTGAGGTGCCACGAGTGGGCTTGGCTGAGAGGGGCTGCTCCTCTCCAACGATAGTCACTTTGAGTTTCTGGTCTGCAGGGAGTCAGTGCAGATATGGGTCTGGCTGAGAGGGTCACTGGTGCCCAAATAATTTTGACATGGAAAGAAGGAAAAGAACTCATTTTAAAAGCAAAGGATGCAACTTTGATGTGTTGTTCAAACCATCCAAATGGTAGGAGAACGTTGTGTAACATTTTGATGTTACAGAATACAAGTGTGGTTGGAAGCAAATCTGTGAGGTTTTGGAAAAACATTGAAGTTAGCAGATACTGGAAAGGATTTAAAATAAAAGAGCAAAGCAGGGGCCTTTAGCTTTCTGAAGTACCTGCCTTTGGGAAAACCTGTGCCTGCTGCTGTTTTCTTCCATCTGGTATCTCATGTTAGAAGTACTTCCAAGCAGCAATTAACTACCTTAACGGGTAGTTCCATGAAGGAGGAGAGCAGTGGAACCTACCTGCCTGTGTATTCCTATCTTGGGATTGATGAACTCTGACTTGGAAAGTAAAACTCTAATTGAAGCTTATCTTGAAAGAGGAGGTTATTTAGTCCCTTTCCTGAGTGGAGAGAAACAGTTTTGTCTTTTTTTCACCGGGAAACTTTTACGCATGACAAGTTTATCATGAATATAACACACTGCCCACTTAAATCCACTCATTTACCTAACTTTTCCAAGTGCCACTGCACTTAATTAGCTGGATAGAAGCCCGAGCGGCGCAGTCACGCTGTTGATCTCTGCCCCGCTGATGGTGGGTGGTGTGTGCCAGCCTTGCAGCAGGAGCAGCAGTGAAGGAGCCATCTGGCAGCTGTAGGAATGGAGCTGCTCTGGAGCCTTCTGTGTTGGGGAAAAGCTTGGTGCTGGCAGGGCTGTGCCTGTTCTGCAGATGGAACTTAGTAATCCCAAGTGATTTGTGCCTTCCTCGTGTCAAGTTTAAAATAACATGTTTTGCTTTTCTACGTGTAATCTAGATATGCAAGAACTGCACAGGCTGCTTTGATCGACAGATCCAGTGCGTCTCCCTCAACTGTCCCGTACTTTTCAAGCTCTCCAGAGTAAGCAGAGATCTGTCAAAGGCGCCGTATCTTCGCCAGCTACTTGACCAGTTTTGAATGCTCTGTTACAGGATTCCAGGTGCTATTTTTTTTTTGTTCAGTGTTTACCACACTAAGACTATTGTGCATGGTGCTTTTTCAAGTCTCATCTAGTCCAGGATTTCCATTTTAACTGTCGGGTTTATGATCTGAAGAATAATGAGCGCTTACCTTAATTAAATTAAAAAAAATGCATTTGTTGATCTATGAATAGCTCACTTTTTAAGATGTACAAATTTCTTCTCTCTTTCATGTTTCTAACATACTGTTTTATAATGCTGATGTTGAAATAGCTGTGTGTGACATCTTGTAAATCCATATCCATTTCAAAGTAGAAGTCAAGTTTACTTCCTGGGGGAAGGAGCACTGAAAACCTTGAAATGACAAAACCATTAGTGTGTGTTTTCAAACTGTCAGTATCAAGATGTGTTACTTACATATTATCCTTTCACTTTATAATTTTGTCTGCGAAATATTTTGTAAATACACTTTTTTACTTTTCAAACAACTGAGTAAAATAATGTGCAATGACTTTTATACAGATAATTTTAAAGTCGGTTGGTATATCTCCTCCTAAGTTTTGCTTGATTCCAAGTAGATTGTTATTTTGATCAGACTGTGCAAACAGTAGTACCATGTGTAGCATTTTAAAACATTATTTTCTAAAAATGGCTGTCTTGCTTTAGCTATTAATGGGGCATTGTGAGGAACTGTGCAAAGACATTTTTGTTACAAACCTGTGGGACTGTTGCAATACTTTAAATATAAAATTTTATTCCATTTTTGCTTGTTTTGTATAGACATTTCTATTGCTTCTAAATATGCTTAAAATATTTTCTTTCCTTATGTACTGTACAGTTAAATCTTATTTGCCACCATCTTGACAAAATGTGTATTTAGAATATTTGTATAACTGTATAAAATGGAAAAGGAATTATGTGGTCAGTGCATTGTTTTCTAAACTGGAAATCATTTTGTTTTAGAAGTTAATAATGGAAACCATATTAAAGTTGAATAAAATGATATGGTAAAAATTATATGTTTTTTAATATATTTACCCTCAACTGCAGACACATTTGTTCCCCTCGTTGGGTACACAATCAGAACAAGACTGCTCATGTAAGAGTTAAGAATCCACAATCTGGTTTCCAACTGAAGCTTTGCGATCTAAAACCTTGGTATCAATTTTTGGCAGCCTTCCCTGTACCAGAAGAGAAATATTTCCAGCTTTCCATTAGTCAAAAGAGGAGGAAGTTTTAAGTTTATAAGTCCAGAGTAGCTTTGAAAAATAGGACAAAACTTTATTTACACCAAGGAACCTGAGTGCCTTCTCCGGTTAAGAATTTATTACATTCACAACACAAGTCAGTCCATGACATTTCCCAGTTTGCAGTGCAATGGAAGCCCACACCCAGCAGAAGAAAAGCTCTTCACTCTAGAACAGAACAACCACAGGCTGCCATGTGCTTCGATGCAAAGGAACTAAAAAACCCCTCAAGGCACACATCTTTGCCACCCTTGCACTCAGCACTGATCATGCACAGAATAAAGTGCAAATGCCAGGGCCTACGCGTTAGTGCCTGTGGTGTGATCTGTCATTTGGCAGCACTTCAGGGAGAAGTAAAAATATTAAACGACACTTGACTGCAAAAGGTTACCTCTGACACCAGAGTAAATGGGCAGGTGCTTATCTCCAACACCTTCCTGGTTCCTGGACAAAACCAGGATTCTTAATAAATTCAGAGATCTAATCCATGGACCGCCGCTCACTGGTCCTCAATGCCAAGATGACTTTTCCATTGTAAGCAATATAATGTCAAAGTAATGCAGCTTGCTTCAGTTTCAGCCCATAACACCTGCATTTAAGTGCTGACACTTTCTGGAGGACCTGTAACTTAAAAGGCACTATGAACAGATCTGCCGTGTAAACACATCCTCACTTCAGCTGTATGTGCCAGGAAGCACTTTACTTTGAAGTGGAATTTAAACAGGTGAAAGCTAACATTCATTGTCTAAAAACAAGCCTTGAGGAACACCAAAATCCAAAAAAACAGGAAAGCTACAGCCTTGAATGTGAAGAACTGCTGTGAGCTTGGCTCACTGTTGGAAATACCCTAGATCTGTTTTAATCTTAAATTGATTTAACCATTTCATGTTCATTAAGGGCAGCCCCTGCCATTAAAAGTGTGCTTTTAGGGGAGGAGGAGAACAAGTGCTGTAAGGATATTCCATTTCAAGTTTGAGACCAGAACTGAGGTACTGAAGGCTCTAAGTGCTTACTCAAGATGACTCAAAATTTAGACATCATCCAGACAAAGGCCTCCACGCATCAACTGGACATTTCACACGGTACCACTCAAGATACAGTAATTATGTGAGTTCCACTTACTTCCTGCCACTGCGTCTTGGATTCTTCACTTCTGTCCACATGCCCCTGTTACCTTGGCATTCCAGGCTGTTGCTCCATTCCTACCACACAGGCTTTGAAGGGGGAAAAGGGCGATGAATTCAAGTGACTCACACAGGAATTAATATGGCAAGTAAAAAAAAAAAATAAAAATCTTTGTTTTCCACAGTATTTTTACATTTGTTGGGAAGACGTTAGTCAGGAACACAAATAAGCGTGCATATCTAAGCAGTCCATAGGCAAGGTCCAGAGAGGTTACAGCATATTTCCTACTGCAGCTTTGATATCATTTTCTGGGGGTTTTTTTAGTACTTGATTTTGCAAAATGTGTAAGCTATCCCTGAGTGCAAGTGTAGGTGCAGGACATTCCAATCTGGAATTTAATTCCAAAAATCAGAGTATGAATTGGGTATTACTTTAAATCCTTCTGGTTGTCAGGTGTGTTACTTGAAGTAATTTTCTTCTAGCAAAGTGATCTCAGTTCTGGGGAAACAGTCTATTGCAACAAGTTCAGTTGACACCTGTGGAGGGCAGGTCCAGGGGGAGCTCACACAGAACCATTTCCGTATCTTTTGTGGTTTGTCCTGCACTGACCCCAAAGGAAACCTGTGAGCTCCCCAGGGGTGCTGGGGACTCCTCCAAAGGCAGAGCAGAAGCAGTTGTCAGCCCCCCCTTCCCCATCCACCAGTGGGATTTGCCCTTTCCATCAGAGAACACCCCTGCTTCCTACACACCCAAAGCCGTTACAGCAGAGTGCAGGAGGGAAAAGGGAAGGTGAAGAAATGGAGGCTTAAGCTGCACTCCTGTAAGTCACTGCCCCTGCTGTTACCCCTTCATTTGTTACCATGGGAAACACAACTGACCACATTCGGCCCCACAGCCCTACTCTGGTGGAACAAGCACTGTCACATGGACCACAAACAGGACTGGGCCTGACTTTTTAAAAGCATTTCCCGTTACCTTACACAGAGAACCTTTGTGCAGCAAGGTTGTATTTTAAAGTGCAGGTACATGCACTGCACTGGGAAAGCTGCCACACAAGTGCACGTAAATACAAGGGGGGAAAAAAAAGAGAAGTCAGGCAAAACCACCAGAAGAGGGAGAGGGAGGCCCTTTGTCATGGCAAGGTGCAAAAAGAATAATGCATTTTCACTACAAATCCTTACGGACTTCTAAGAAGAAAGGAGAAAGCCACGAGGTTCTAGGGTTGCACACTTGGAGGACAAGAGAGGGAACAAAACCAGAGCTGAAAACACACTGAACAACTGCGACTCTATGCTACATTATACCTAAAGCTCTTCTGTAAATTAAACACTTTAGCAAGAAAAATAGTACTAAAAGTGCAAAGTGAAAAAAAGGCCAAACATGAGCACATTCTGATCACACAGCCTTAAAAAAAAAAAAAAAAACACCCAAGAAAAAAACTCCAAACAAAACAGTTCACCTACAAATCTGGAGTTTCAAGTAGACAAATTGCAAGACTGCGGTTTCAGAGCCTGACTGTGGTGTTAGCAGCTGGGGTCTATTTCTCTTGGGGAAGCGCTGTTTGCGTGGCTGGGCCTTCCCTGGGCCTGCGCTCAAAGAAGTCCCTGCCTGTGAGCCATTGTCCAAAGAAAGAAAACCCCAAATGGCACCAATCCAATGGGCAAGGGGCCAGCAGTGGCCCGATGGGACTGTCTGGTCGATAATGCCCTTGCATTTTCAGATTTTTAACACATCACTGTGTTAAAGTCTCAGCACAGGAAGCCAGAGAATTTGTTATAACTTAATTTAACCAACTGGCTTATAAATATCACAGTCCTACTCAATATCACATATTAAATAATCTGTGTAATTTCATGTCCTTCATCCATTTCTCGATTTCAATGGTAGTGCAGCAACTAAAATCACAAGTACAATCACAAGTACTTTAGGCTGATTAGATTTGTCACCAACATTTAACTCACAAATCAGAGTTATTCATTACAGCAAATTAATACGACCCATTTTGTGTGTGTGTCCCCATACACTGCTTTTAAATGACCCAGAGCCACAGTTCCACTTCTAAAAATTAATTTTTAGGGCTATTTTTTTTTCTCTTAGTGACAGAACCAGGCAATGATGTGATTTGCCAAGAGGTTCTCCAATTTACAGCTGCTGGGCACCACCTGTAGTTTGACGATTTCCTGGCTTGTGTCACACAAACTGTCACTGCAGTAGAAACATTCCTCTTCCACAAGGTAAGAAAGTTCAGCACCACTGATATAACAGATTTCTCTCCTCATGAAAATGTTTTGTGACCAGGCACCTCAGAACTGCACCCACCCCCAAAAACCTGAGTGGTCTGAGCAAGTCCCCTCTTTCCCAGTTAGTTCTTAGCCCAGCATGTATTTCTTACATGCGTGCCTCACATTTAGAAAACATCTCACGTTTTAACATTTTCGTTCCAGTCCATACATTTATCTCGTTATCCCGGTCGCATTGTGGTGGATGCTGCAGCTCTGTGATACATCGCAGCAGGCTGAAAATGAATGAGGAGAAAGGGCTGGGCAAATGCAGAAATGAACACGCTGAGCTCTGCGCCACTGTAAAAGGATTCTCGAACCACTTTACAAGAACAGCTACAATTCAATTGCGTTTCCCTTTGAAAAGAAAGTCAGCTTTCACTTTAGTCATTCTTCTCACGGTCAACATTCACATTTTTCCTTCCAGGGGAGCCACCAGCAGCCCCTGGAGAATCGCTCAGTACATCGTCCAGATGGGGCTGGAGAGGGACTTTGGCCAGAGAGTTCCCTGGTATCTTACGGGAGGTCTCTATCACAGAGTTCCTTAGTGTGTCATTCATTTCTATTACCTCAAAGTCTGCTTCGTTCCACTCTCCTGCATCCTCCTCATCATCTTCATCTTCATTAAGCCCTGAGTTTGACAACAAAGCTTTCCGGTCCTCATTCTCACTCCGATCATTCAAGTTTCTCTCACCAGGACAGTTGGCCAGTTTGTACATCAGAGGGAAGAGCACAACAGTCACTGCAGATGTCACCAAGGCAGTGTACATAACCACAGGAATGTGGTGGAACCTTCCTTGAAGATACCCCACCACGGCAGGAATGCACATCTCACCCAGCGCAGCGCCGATCACAAACAGAGAAGCCGATTTTCCTTGCACAACCGTGTACTGTTCTATCCAAGAAATGCCGCTGGGGAAGATGGTGGCCATCGACGCTCCATAGACAGCAGTTCCAGCCCACAGCGAAGTTGGGTACCTTGCAAAGAAGGCCAGGCATGAAGAGGAGACAGCTGAGCCTATGAGACTGAGCAGGATCATGGTGCCAGGGTACAAGCAAGCAGCACAGAATATCGCCACGCCTCTGCAAGCGGCAAACGCACCCCAGAAGACAGAATTCAAAGCGGCTGCTTCGTTTTCTTTCATCTCAGTAAAGACCTTTGCATAAGTAAATATGTAAGAGCCGTAAGTGACCTCCGCTCCCACGTACCAGAAGAAGAACATGAACAGGAGAAAAATAAGGACATAGTGGTATTTGGCAAACATGCTTTTCTGCAAAGCAGCCTTTGATTTGTCTCGAGCTGAGCTGCCCTTTGAATACAAAATAAAAAAGAAGAAGGAAACGAACAGAAGATAGGTCCCTATGACAATGTAGGACCACAGAAAGTCTGCACCGAGGTGGTGTTTCAGCGCTGACACAGCTGATGCAGCTGATGCTGTCGGCACAGACCTTGGGACAGACTGGTTTGTCTTTCCACTTATGGGAAGGTTGTTAGATTCGGAGCCTCCCAAGGCCATTTTAGCCAGGATCGGAGCCACAAAAGCACCAACAGCAAAACTGAAGTGTAAGGCCTGCATATGTGGCCCAGCCTCTGCTCCCCAGGTGTTCAGTGCCAGGACATTGCCACCTGCAGATTGGAGAGAGGAGGAGTCCGTGATTTTAGTCTGAAACCAGATACCAGTTAAGAAAAAATAAAAAAGACAAACCAAACCATAACCTGTATTAATTGTTAATTCACTTTGCAATAATAGCAGGTTTAGCAAATACAATGTGCAAAATCAGAGTTAAGTGAGATTCTGCCTGTAAGCACCTGAAAACCACCCAACAACTTGAGCTTCAGGAGAGCTTTCACAGCAGTCAGAAGGCAGAGCCACATGCTGGCTGAATCCAGGCACAATGGTTGCACTTAATGACCCTGCTCGACAATTTGCAGCTTTTTTCAGCCTTTTTTTCAAAAGAATAAGTGCAACTATTCCTTGTTTCTGTATGTTTTAAAAGCAACAATGCACAACACTAAGAATCAGAGGCCTCATTAAACAACATCCCAGGAAGCATCAAGAATCGCTTCCCTCTGATGGGTTGGGACCACCCCAACAGCACTCAAATTACTCTCCATGAGCAGAAAGGTTTGTAGCGATACCGCTGTGGAGAACAAAGTGCAACACCCTCAGAGCAACAATAAATGCTAGAAAATAAGATCTGAGAGGGACATTTTTAAGTAGTCCCTGAGAATAATGCAGGAAAATAAGAGCAGTAACTAAATTCCTGTGCTGTGGTACAGCAACCCTTCTCACACAGCACTAACACTTCTGAATTAATTCAGTTACACTCTGCTGCCTTGCACTTAGGTTTCTCCTGCTGGGAAGTCTCCCTGCCTCAAAGGTCTGACTTGCAAGCAGCACGCCTACCCACTGAAGGCATTTTTACAAGAAGCTGACAGAGTTTTCCCATATGAGGAATTCTTAAACCAAGTACAATGTGTAATGATCACACCAAAGGGCAAAGAATACACCTCTGCACTCAGGTTATTTAGCATCACCTGTGCCATGCAAAACCATCTTTTTCACTACAGGATCCCGTACCACCTTCCTTTCAGTATTAACAGAGCTCCCTCAGGCTATGCGGATTTGCACAGCTGGTTCCCATGTGCAGCCATCATTCCTCTGTGTTGCCTACCAGCCAAGCCACCAAAACCAGGTCCTGGCTGGGATGCTTCCAGAGCTGTTTGGATAGCGAGGCTAATTCACTAGCCAGCTCTTACTCGGGAATAAGCTGGATCCAGTTGTATCTTGCTGGTCGGTGAGTAACCATGGGCTCCCTCAGAAAGCCACACTGCTGGCATGTCACAGAAGAGGTGCCAGATGAGTGGCCACCTCTTGCGGCTTTACCACCATCCTCTACAGCAACACCAGAACACTTCACTGTGTTTTGTGTCATTTCCAAATGACCACGATTTCTAAGCCATGTCCAATGACCTAATTTCTGTGGGAATTTCTTTTTCATTCATACTTCTGATGTAACTGACCTCTCCAGTCACACCTGTAGACACTGGCTCTGCAGCTTCACTGGTACATCCTCCTCGAAAAAGGAGCCTCTACTAGGAAATTGGTTTTGAACAAGTTTCCAGCAAAAGTGGCTTTCCAAGTCCATCAGCAGGTTGCACATGGCAAAGTCATGTGGAGCACAGAATAAATTTGTATTTCCAAACACCTGAGCAAGGCTGGCCAAAGGCACCAAATATCCCTTAATTCAGGGAGACAGATGCCATGGTGCCCTAAGTGAGCAAGGGCAGTAGATGTCCACTGTGACTGCCCAGTTGCCACCTGGCCAGGTTTAGGTGGCCAACTCTCCAACACAGCAACCACGAGCACCCCTCTCTCAAACACCAGGGCCTACACAGGTCCAACTCAGTTCCAGCTGGCACTCAACGAGCTTCCTGTAGATGAGTACTGTAAAGAAAACACTGTCTCAAGAGCAGCTGGTGCTTTCTTTACGTCTGTAGTTGCCCACTGAAATGCATACTGATCTTCTCCAGGAAGCAAGAGACACTCAAGTGCCCCTTAAGGCAGGCCAGCTACAGAGACACAAACACTGGCAGTCTCAGGACCAAAATCATCTGGGAATCCCAGCCAGGTAAAGCAGCTTCCCACTTTTAATTCAAGAGGTGTCACGTGAAATACCAGGAGCAGCTTTGGTGAGCTTCATATTTCCAATTAGTTTGGTGAAGGAACCATTGGACCATGTAGTCCCTTACCTGTGTCTAGAATTCCCATAGAAGCTCCAATGACTGACATTAAGACAGTTAACAGCAGGGATTTCTTACACCAGGGTATCCCATAAAGACCAACCGTCGTTCCAAACATGGACAATGCTGGAGAGGTTAGAAAACAAAACAAACAAAAAGCCCAGATGCTACAGTTGCCATTTAAACTACAAAACATAGAGAAGAGCAAGAAATACAAATGAAGAACAAGAAATACAAACACATTGATCACTATTCCTGTAACAGATACTCCTAGCAGGTGATGTAACCTAACCACCCTTACTCATGATTGACAGAAACAGCTAGAAAGTTCCACAGAATCATTTTTCACTTGGAAAGAAGGAACTTCACCAGGATATAAACACTACATGAAAAACCTGTTTTGCTAAAGCTTTGTTTGCAAAGGGAGGAGCATCTCCTGCTAGAACAATCAGGTGTCTTCTGTAACTTCTGATTTAGAAGTACTATTTCAGTATCTTCTGCAAACCTGACCTAGAAACCTGACCGGAAGAAGTAAAATGTGGCTTTGAACAGTATGAAGTTTTCCCTCTGAGTGCTACACAGCATTACATTTGGCTCCATTTAAAATAAGCCAAATCACTAAACTCTTAAAATCCTATAAAGTGATTGCACCTTGGCCAACAAGGAATCTCCATATAAAAATGCTGACTTTCATTTATATTTTTTTCTCACATAAGGGATGCATTCCAAGGCATTTATGGAGTTTTAAGAGACAGAACAAAACTTCTCATCATAAATTTAGCAGCAATTCATTAACTGCATTTAGTTTTGCTATTATTAACAATGCTTACAACATGGCATTTCAAAAAATGTTCTAGCAGAAGGAAATTATTTTCATTACAGTTTGGGAGGCGGTTTAGCAGTTAGATTCCATGCTTATAATCACCTTCATAATAAAATAATCTGCAATTAATACCTTGAGTATGCAGTATCAGGTATTTAGAAACCTTATACCAGTTCAGACATCTCTATTATTTTTCCAAATTGATGCTTGATCGCAGGTGGGGCAGATTACTTAAAGGTCAATGAGGAGTGATATAAATAAGAATGCTGGTTAATTCCAAACAACAACAACAAAGGAAAGATAAATATCCAGAACTTGAGCCCTAGCGAGATCTTTGGAATACATGCCTCAAAACATTTTTGAAAGCTTGCATGCAGAGCTGCATGGAGAAAAAGCTAAAGACAGGGTGTGTGAAGTCCAGCTTCTCAGATGCCCTGCTCAGTAACTTCTCAGCAAGTTCTCAGTAGCCCACTTCAGATCGACACCTGAAGATTAGTACTTAGTAGCTTCCTTGACAAAGATAGATTAGGTCTTCAATTTTTTCAGCGTCAGCAGCTGAAAGAAGGGCAACAAAGCCGGTAAAGGGTTTGGAGCACAAGTCTTATGAAGAATAGCTGAGGGAACTGGGACTGTGTAGTCTGGAGAAAAGGAGGCTGAGGAGAGACCTTATCACCCTCTACAACTCCCCGAAAGGAGGCTGTAGTGAGGTGGGTGCTCCCCTTTTCTCCCAAGTAACAAGCGACAGAACGAGAGGAAACAGCCTCAAGTTGCCCCAAGGGAGGTTTAGACTGGATATTAAGAAAAATTTTTTCACGAAAAGGAAGCAGTGGCACAGCTGCCCAGGGAAGTGGTTGAGTCACCATCCCTGGCGTTATTTAAAAGACGAGCAGAAGTGGCACTTAGGGACATGGTTTGGTTTAGTGGTGGACTTGGTCATGTCAGGTTTACAGTTGCACTGGATTATCTTAAAGGTCTTTTCCAACCTAAACTACACTGTGATTCTGTGAAAGATGGAAGGTAAAAGTAACCAAGCCAAAATCTCTTACAGGCAGCCTTCAGATGATAGAACCGAGAGAAGATTCAGTAGTTCAAATTGTGATTTTGCCATAAGCACTACCAAAATGGAAAGGATTAGGAGATGAATCATTTTCCAAGCATTGTGGACAGACAGCTATCCTATATCACACAACAGTGTGATACCTCAGGAAAAGTTGCAAATTCTAAACTATTTCACATTAACACTCACTTCCACAGGTGTACTAATTCCAGTATGGAAGATCACATTTCAATGAGCAGACACAGACACCTCTGACCTTGTCAGATGTACAAGGATTCTAAAGGAAACCCACTTTACAAGTGTTCCAGAGAAGAGGTGAAAAGAACAGGGAGGAGACCAAATAATTACATCTTCAAACAGGAGCAAATAAGAACTGATCCAGGAAGATAAAGGCAAGAAGAGGAGAGTAGCTCCTGTAGGGTTTAAGCACTTTCATAGGTTGGCAGCAACTGAGCCGCAAGGTGCCACACTCACGGGTGTATATTTAATGTAATTTCCACTTCAAATATGTTCTAACTTGGTTAAGAATCACAGAATCATTAAGATTGGAAAAGATCTCTAAGATCAAGTGTAACCATCAGACCAACACCACCATGCCTAGTAAACCATGTCCTGAGGTGCCACCTCTAAATGTTTTTTGAATACCTCCAGGGATAGTGACTCCACACTTCTCTGATCAGCCTGTTCCACTCCTTCACCACTCCTTCAGTAAAGAAATCTTTCCCCATATCAAAACCAAACTTCCCCAAGTACAACTCAAGGCAACCTCCTCCCAACCCACTACTTGCCACTTGGGAGAAGAAACCAACACCCACCTCATTACAACCTCCTTTCAGGCAGATGTAGACAGTCATAAGGTCTCCCCACAGCCTCCTCCTCTCTAGACCGAACAATCCCAGTTGCCTCAGCCACTTCTCATAAGACTTGTGCTCCAGACTCTTCCCTGGCTTCATTGCCCTCCTCTGGACACATTCCAGCCCATCGTTGTCCTTGTAGTGAGGGGCCCAAAACTGAATACAGAATTCAAGGTGCAGCCTCACCAGCAGCAAGTACAAAGGCACAATCACTTCCCTGCTCCTGCTGGCCACACCATTGCTAATACAGACAAAGATACCAATAGCCCTTTTGGCCACCTGGGCACACTGGTGGCTCACGTTCAGCCAGCTGTCGACCAACACCCCCAGGTCCTTTTCTGCTGGGCAGCTTTCCAGCCACTCTTCCCCAAGCCTGAAGCATTGCATGGGGTTGTTTTGACCAGTCTCACTACTTGTATCCAGTAAAGGAAGCTGACCACCTCCAACGAGCTTTAGGAGAGGTAAGGGTTTTATGCAGCTCTCCCCACAGAAGTCTGCCTCAGCACGACTGACTGCTGGGGGCTTCCGCTGAGTGCAAATCATAGAATCATAGAATAGTTTGGGTTGGAAAGGACCTTAAAGAACATCCAGTTCCAACTCCCCTGCCATGGGCAGGGACACCTCCCACCAGAACAAGCTGCTCAAGGCCCCATCCAACCTTGCCTTGAACACTTCCAGGGAACGGGCATCCACAATTTCCCTGTGCTAGGGTCTCACCACTCTCATAGGAAAAAAATTCTTCCTAATGTGTAATCTAAATCTCCCCTCTTTCAGCTTCAAACCATTACACCTCATCCTATTCCTGCACTCCCTGATAAAGAGTGCCTCCCCATCTTTCCTGTAGGCCCCCTTTTAAGTGTTTGGAAGGTCTCCCCAGAAAATGGAAACAGAAGCCAAAACACAGTTTCCCTTGTTTTCTTTACACATGTCACAGAAGCCTGTATGGTCCAAGATGATCCATACTGCATACTGGGCATGGCACTCGATACCAAGAGAAAAAAAAATCCAATTGCACTTTTCATGCTCAAATTGAAGGCTTCCTTTGGCCCATCCAAACAGGCTCTATCAGAACAAAATCTGGCACTGTTACTAATAGCCCAGCAAGCCCAACACTGGGAAATAACATTGTGCAGCAGCCAACCGCTGCTGCAAACAAACACAGCCAACTATTGCAACAGAACTATTGCAACAGAGCAACTGTGGTGCCCTGGGAGGAGCAGCCCCTCACGCCACAGCCCCCATGACTGGACTTCACACCTGCGAGACCCCACCTGGCATACTGTGTCCAGTTCTGGAATCCTCAACATAAGAAGGATGTGGAACTGCTGAAACAGGTCCAGAGGAGGGCCATGAAGATGATTAGAGGGCTGGAGCACCTCTGCTATGATAACAGGCTGAGAGTTGGGATCGTTGAGCCTGGAGAAGAGAAGGCTCTGGGGAGACCTTACAGTGACATTCCAGTACCTGAAGGCGTTACAGGAAAGCTAGGGAGAGACTTTTTACAAGGGCGAGTAGTGGCAGGATGAGGGATAAATTGGAAGGGGGAAGATTTAGATTAGACATTAGAAAGAAAATCTTCATGATGAGGGTGGTGAGACACTGGCACAGGTTGCCCAGGGAAGCTGTGGATGTCCCCTCCCTGGAAGTATTCAAGGCCAGGCTGGATGGGGCCTTGGGCAGCCTGGTCTGGTGGGAGGTGCCTCTGCCCATGGCAGGGGAGTTAGAACTGGATGATCTTTAAGGTCCTTTCCAACCCAAACCATTCCATGCCCGCCCCAGGAAAGGGGCAGATTCCTGGCACTCACCCAGGAGAAGCAGCGCGTCGGTGCAGTCACAGAGGGCACCGCCAAGTACGGAGCCACCCAGGTAGCCCAGCGAGCGCCCCACGAAGATGTAGGAGATGTCGCTGACGTTCTTGTGCACGTTGGAGGCCAAGTTCGGGAATGTGGGACCCAGCACCGCGATACTCATCCCCTGCGAGGCATTTGCGAGGGTGTCACCCCGTGCGGGGCCAGTGATACCCCTGCCTGCCCGCCGTCCTTCCCTCCCGAGCCCGGCACTCCGTCTCTCCTTGCCTCCCTGCCTCCCTCCCTTCCCTCCTTCTTCCCAACCGCGGCGCTCCCTCCCTACTTTCTTCGCTCCCTCCCCTTCCTCCCTCCTTTCTTCCCACTTTCCGTCCCTCCCTCCCGACCCCAGCGCTCACTCCTTCCATCTCCCCTTCCCCCGTCCCCTCTCTCTTCCTCCTCTCCCTCCCTTCCTTCTTCCCTTCCCAACCCCGGCGCTCCCTCCTTCTCTTCCTCCCTCCCTCCCTTCCTCCCTCCCTCCTCCATTCCTCCCCTCCTTCCTGCCCCCCCCCCCCCCGCTCACCAGCCCCAGGAAGGCTGCGCACAGCGCCCCGGAGATGCACCACCGCACCGCCGCTCCCTCCCCGCACCGGCTGCACCGTCCGCCGCCCGCGGCCGCCTGCGCTCCCGCTCTCGCCGCGTGCCCCGGGGCCGCGAACCGCACGTGCTTCTTCTGCCCCGCGCCCGCCATCGCTCCTCGCGCCGCGGCGCCCGCACCGGCGGGACCACTGAGGCCCCGCCTCTCGCATGGCGCCCACGCAGGGAACTACAGCTCCCGGCGAACCCCGCGGCGTGAGGGTCCCGCCCCTTTCACCGCGATGAGAACAGTTTTCCAGCGCCTGCGGGCGGGTTGAGATTGGTGTCACTGGGCCTGGGTGGTGCACGGGGGTGCGGGCTACTTAATTAAAGCGGTGTTGTTGTATAACTCGAACGGCACCAGACCTTTCAGACAACTTAGCATGAAAAGGCCGTGCCTGCTGCGGTGCCCGGCTCTTGTCACGCTCCCAGAGCCGGCTGGTGGGTCTCCTTCACCGACACCAAACCCCTGTCCCAGCAGTGTCTGCCACCTACCCAGAGGAGCCCGGAGCCTTGGCAGCGCAAGGTGGCATTGTGTTATCCCTGCCCCACAAGGAGATGCTACTCACTAGAAGACAGATTTACCTTGTCATTTTTAAGTCTGAAAAGCAAGCCCGAGACAAGTCCAAGTTGATTTTTTGTTTCCTTGTTCTGTTTCCCAAGTTTCAAAACAGATGCCGGAATAAAAGGACATTGCACATAGATTGCAGCAACCTACTCCTGTTTCTCCTGGCAGCGGTTCACGTACTGCAGGTAGAGCTCCAGTTCAGGATAACCCCAGGGAACAGATATACATGCATTAAGAAATAAAAAAGTAGCAACAACTAGACATGCAAGACAACATTTCAATGGGACCATTTGAAGCCATGTTAATAATTTTGCAACAAGTGCAGAGGCTTTCGATCAGGTGCACACCACTGAGCTGCTCTTCATAGGCTCACAGCTAAAGAGTATTTCAAATAAAAAAAAATAAAAGTATAAAATAACAGTATTTGTTTTCTGAAAATCTTATACAAGTCAAACTACATTTCTAGATGTTAGTATTTTGCCTTGTTCATTAGATTTCATGATAAACAGCAGTAGAAAAATGCCTTCCTGAAAGAGGTACAAAAAGTATTTGAAGTGTATTCCATAGGCTTCTCATTTTTGTTTTACATTCTTGCAAAAGTTTTTGCACCTTGAGAGTGAACAAATAGCAACTGCACTCAGGCTCTTAAAGGTTTTGGGCATCTTGTTCAAACTTTCATTAATTTAATAAAAGCAGTCCACAGAATAACCCAAGGCAGAATGGGAATGTTTCCCTCTTGCCATGAGATATGCTTATTAAAGAAAAGGGAAACATTTGGCCCTACTACAAAGGAAAGGAGAATCAACTCCTGCGATTTACTGAAGCTGTTAATGAGGAAACACTTCATACTTAATACTGCCAAGGTAAGTCAAGGTGAAAGTGGTAGTAAGCCAGTGAATGATCAAAGGTCCACTAAGTTACACTGGCAGTTTGTGAAGCCAAATGTACAGAATTCTTCTAAAACACCACTAAAATTTATTCCAACTATTTCCTCCCTTCATCAATTTTACATAACAGTTTTATTCACAAAAGGCAGAAGTTTGATATTAAACCTCAGAATAGAAAATAGAGTAGACAATTTTTAGAAGCAAATGACTCTGAAAGTCAGTAGTTTAGGTTTATAAACCATTGGCCTTAAAATGGATTGACAGTGCCATCAGAATGAAATGGGTAGCACCACATTTTAATTTAGGAGCAAATGTAACAGGGACATTCCAATCAGAGCACAGTGGTAATAAAAGCTGTAAAGGCTCTTATATAAAAAAATTCTGCACATGACATTCAATAATTATCAGAATACAAGAAAAAATTACGTCTAAAAAATAACAAGTTTTACAGGAGAACAAGATTAAAAATTATGCATACAGTAACAAATGGGGCACTTAAGAACTACCATCTTTATTCTGAATAATTTGAGACTGATCAGTTACTTTAGCACCATGAAAAACATTAGACATTCATTTCTTACCCTTCTAACAAAGCGGAACTTGAAAGAATGGAGTTAAGGCTAGCAAAACATATATCCTTTAATATCAAAAACAACATACAAAATATGGTGTCTATAAAGATACCTTACCATGTCAGCGTTATCAATATTGGCACACATTTTAGTACAAAATCACTCTAATTGTAGCATATGCAGTTCTGAAACATTAAAAATGTTGACACAATACATCCAAGACTAAAAAGCATACTGAAAATATGCCAAAGTTTACATGGTTAGAAACTCACTGGTTGGCTGGAACTGTAAAACAGTGCTGTGCTTGTCAACACTGAACACACAAAAAATAATTACTTCTCTAGCTGCCTCCCACATTCCAGTGCTACAGCTCCTGTAGTTAAATGTAGAATGTTTATGTATGCCCTGGTCAAAATACATTGTATTTATATATAGGTACACACACGCTCTTTTGATATCACAGTTAAGATGCCTAAAAGTTAGCTTCCATAACCCTTCCAGCTTGCTGAAGGGGATTTAGGCCGCAAAACAAGGCAGCATCTCTGTTCCCCACTTGGAGAGGGAGTAGCAAGCAGCAAAGTTGGGAGCTGCCCCACATCAGCACAGTGAGAACCCAGCTGCTTAAGCTAACCCGTAAGGATGATCCTGAGGATGGTAATGTTGATACCCATCCTTAGACACTTCCTTTGGGGCTGCAAGGAAGCATCTCCTGTGCCTTTGGCATGTACTAACTGATGCAAAGAACTGAGAAGGGCATTTTTTGCTTTAAAATGGTAGTGCTCATTTTTCACATCATAAGCCTGTGATCAAAGAATCCAGGCACTATGTTTGAGAACTGCCTTCAGCACTCTTGTGAGCTGATTCAGCTACAGGTTTGATGCAGGGAGGAAATTCGAGAGTGGAAGGCTGGGAAGCACTATCCATAGCCAATATGGTGTGCATCAGCTTTGATGGCTCAGTGTCTCAAAGGGAAAGGAGGGAATGTAAATGCCCAGGCGTACATGAAGTGCCAACGGAGAAAGATGTCAGTTGTCTACCTTATCTGATACAGAATATTCCCTGTAGAATAGAATGGCTACATCACCTTTGAATCAAGAAAGAAATTTAGGAAGGCCTACAAACGGTCACTGAAAGTAAGCTTAGAAAAACATGTAAATGTAACGCTGAACAAGTATCTGGATGAAAGAAATTCTAACAGAGTATGATAATTTGAAGTCTTGACTTGAGACTTCTAGTACAGGTCCTTTAGCATGTAGCCAGAATAAATCCAATACCACTTTTTTATTAATTATACATTGTTGCATAGCTTAGATGTAAATAAGAACCTGAAGTGTTTTCATTATTTCAGACTCCTTGCTGAATAGGTACATTAAGATGTACAAGGATCTCATAGCTACTGAAAAGACATCAGCCATATGTAACACCAACCTCTTTCTCAACATTAGTCTTGGGTTTCAAGATCTGATGTATTGAATTACAGCTTAAAGTAAGACTGGAAATGTCACAGTGCCATTTTAAACGAACCTCTTTCTACCCAATTTCTTTAGAAGCTTACCCTGAGAGCATTTAATGGAAGAAAGGAAGAGGATTACTCTGTTCGTAGAATGGGAGAGCAGTGTATATGAAAAGTACTCTGTGAACTATTCTCAAGAGAGGGATACACCTGAAGGAGCTAAAGCTTTTCTTTACCTAAGCTGGTATTTTAATTTTAGAATCTACCCCAAACAAGATGACATCTGCCTAGCTTTAGGGTCATCAAAACAGGAGTTCAGCAGGTATCCTATGAAAAGGCTTTCACACCTAAAATTACATTTTGTTACAAAAAATTTACATTTACTCAGTCAAAACTAAATTGATTGTTTGGTGCTTTTCCAGTTGTCAGAGTAGCAACCATTTTTACATTTTGCGATGATCTTTTTCATAAATGTACTAAATAGCTGCTTTTTGTGTTGCTTTCGTTTGTTTTTTAAAGGCAGACAGCTAACCTAATTTTTAAAACTTCAGGACACATAGAATGCAGTCTCTCTCTAAAGTTTCTCAATGGTCAGTTAGCCTCGCCGCTAACAATCCAACCTTTACTTTCATTTCAGCTGCATCTCACCTAGCTTTATAACACAATCATCTTTTGCTTATGTCCAATAGAAAATGCACTTTATTACATATTTCCCCCATAGATACAAGCTAACAGTAAATATGCTAACAATTTTCATGCATTAATTTTTTTATCTTTTCTGAAATGTCTTTTTCTGAAGCCTGCTCAATTTCAGCATTATTGTAAAACGAGCACTAGCATCAGAAATAGATTCATTTTTCCAACATCATCACACCGGCATAGCTACCTACCCCTAACTCCACTTACCTCTTGACTGACATCCCATTGAACAGCTGGTTTTAACATAGTAATCACTCCTAAACAATTATTCACTCATCCTACCCTCTTCCTGAAGTTTCTGCGGTTTTTTTTGTTGTTTATTTTTTTAAAAAATGCTGTCCTTCATATTTGTGAGCATAATTTACATTTTCAGTTACTCAAACCTGACAGTTTGGATTTTTATGTTCAAATACATTTTTTAAGGGTATGGCAATAATTAATCTATACAATCGTTGTACTATTTATGTATAATTTCTAAAATTTAACAACACCTATTTTATATTCTCTCCCAAAAAATTCATATAAACACAGAGCAGCAAGTCAGGAAGATGCCACAATTATATCACGATGTCTGATCACAATGATATTAAATTGAATCAGTGCTAAAAAGCAGCCTTATTTTTGCTTAAAAAAATCAAGGCTAAAACACCATGAAATGTAGGATCTGTGATGAATACTAATTTTTCATAACAAAGCAATAGGAAATGAGGCTTTTACCACACTTAAACCCTTCTGCGTTGCCCAAATAGAAGATAATACTGAATAATATGTTCTACAGAAATACTCCAGACAAGAACAGCATGAGCTGTCAATATAATTTCTATAATCAAGGTAGTATTTGTAGTCATTTTAATTAACAATACTATGAATATTTTAATTAACTTTTTAGAAGCACTTATGAGGTGCAAAAACACAAGTCCAAGTGAATCAAAAATGAGATCTGTTTTACAGATTGTTTGGGTTTTTTTCCACCTCCAAGTCCCTCCCTTACATCTCTAACATTTTAAGATCCCATACTTTTAAACTTTACTCAAGTAAAGCAGGGATTTAAATTCTTTAATATAAATAAGGTATGAACTTCGGTCTCCAATAATTAGGATGCTTTGCATGACTATATTTAAAGGACTTTTATAGCTTGATAGATGTAAATATTCTATGCAGTAGTATTGCTAACACCACGTTTTATATCACAGATGTGCATGGGCTTTCTAAGCAATTTACAATTCTGGAAAAAGAAAAATAATAAAAATAGAAAAGGCAATAAAGGTTATAATTTTAAAACAGAATGCCTCTGTGGTTTATGTGTGGTTCGTACAAAGATCAGGTATTGTAACTAATTAAGCAAATGCAATTCCACGTGCATTTTTTCTTCAGATCACATTTAGTTTACTGCTTTGACACTTCTAAACAACAAAACAAGAGTGATCATTATTGAATGCACCTGAACCAAAGAATGATTAAGTGTTCCACTGCATTGCTGATCCATACCTACAGTTAAACAGACTACTTGGAAGTGTTTTCACCTCAAAGTATTATGCTTTCAAATATTTTTCAGAGAAAGAGGTTCTCAGAAATACCTACTTGACAAAGAGTGCATAATATGTAAGAATACATAAGTAATAGGGCCATGTTTAATATGTTAAGAAAGCAATAGGACATGCGAAGACTTTTTTTATATTTGAATAAAATATGGAGCTATATCGTACACGCAATTGAACACAGCTGTAAAGACCTATAATAGACCTGCATGTTCTCTTAGTGCAAAAATCTTTGTTGTGTCATTGTAATAGCTCATTTATATTTCCATTAAAAACAACTTACTATTGCACTTTCTGAATGTATTCTTTAAAGCTGTCTTGTTTTTAAGAATAAAAAAAAGAGCCTACCAACGACTTGAACTTTAGTCTGATTCACAATACTGCCACAGTATTACTGTCAGTACAATTTCAAAACTACCAGCTGTTCTAAGGTTCAGCTGAAAAAGAATATGCATATACATTACTAGTATTGCCTTCACCAAATAAAAAAATTCTATCGTTCAGCAACTTTTATTTCCAAATGTGGTTGCACTCGGAGCTTAGTTTGTGCATATTCAAAACCTGCACCTATCAAAAGTGTCATCCTTTACATTCTTGGTTTGGGCTACTGTGAAAGGGTGGATTGATGCAAAAGCAGGTGAACATTTAAGCAAACTGAACAGGTCAGGGTATTTGGAGAAAGTAAAACAGATGGTTCATAATTTAGTTTTATAATGAGCTTAGCAAGAGTTAAGGGATGCATATTCATGTTCATGCTATAGAATTGTAAAAGATTGTAAAACAGCATGAGAAACTACAAAAAAAAAATCAGTCATAACTGCTACTACCATTTTCCAGTATAAACACCCAGAGGTGTGCCTGCATTGGATGGACCATAAAATTCATTGAAGGATTCTAGGTAATGCGCCAAAACCAGCTTTCACATTTCCAGAAATAGGTTCTGATGAATTAGAAAAATATTCTCTTCATACACAGAATCACTATGCACATACTCACAGATGCTACAAAACTTAGAATACCTTGAAAATGTGGCTTGAAATCAAACTTAACGACCCATCAAAAAAAAAGGTCAATGGTATAAAAGATTCTCATAGCAGTTTTGCAATTTGAGCTGTAGTTCAAAATTCCTTTAGTATCATATAGTATCTTCAACCAAAAAGTCATATAGTATCTTCAGCCAAAAAGTACAAATCTAGCTTCGGTAGAAGAAGGTCAGACTGGTACAGGAAAAGAAAGCATCAAAAGACAGATTCCATTTCTTCATCTGACTTTCCTGCAGTGTTCGAGACCACAGTACTTTGATTTTCCAACATTTTCTCAGTAGTTTCTCCATCAACAGGCTTTGCTCTTTCTTTTAACTTGTGCCGTTCATGGACCCAGGGGATGAAACACAATATAGCTCCACCAATAAGGGGAGGGACTCCAGCCAGGTAGAATGCTACATCATAGGTGCCC
Organism: Dromococcyx pavoninus; assembly: GCA_033558185.1. Taxonomy (NCBI): domain Eukaryota; kingdom Metazoa; phylum Chordata; class Aves; order Cuculiformes; family Neomorphidae; genus Dromococcyx; species Dromococcyx pavoninus. Next base: position 139,525 of record JAUMJL010000857.1, read on the forward strand.
AGGAGATCGCGCAGGAAACCTGGAAAGACAGAAAGTTACCAATGATAAATAATGGGGCCTCAGAATTCTTTCTTTGGATTCAGAAATTTGAGAGCTGGCACGGATTATTATAATCACTAATATAACTACCTGATGGCCAAATATCAGTGTATATATAGGTAGAACAGTATTCCAGAGTTTAAAGACTCCGAGTAATGAAGAATTTCGTATTGTCACCACTTGACCACTTAATTACTACCCATTAATAAAACCCATATTTCCTATTTGACTATTGCTCATTTTAGCTTCTCCAGAACTCGAATCTTGCAATGACTTGGAGAAATTCTCCCTCTTTTGTTAGCAGTTGCCTTTGATCAAGGTGTCTCTTAATCTTTTTCTGGATATACTGCATATGTTACATTACTTGTAGTCTCTTATTAAAAAGTGCGTTTTCTAACAACTCACTAATTGCTTGCTCAAAACTCTGCCCATTAATCAAATTCTATCTAAGTAGTAATAGTGGTGATGGCAAATCCAGATCAGGAATCACCTAGTAATTGCTGTTCTAGTTTTAAATTTTTCTTCTTTAAAATCGTAGAATGGCTGGGGTTGAAAGGGGCCTTAAAGCCCATCCAGTTCCAACCCCCCAGACATGGGCGACACCTCTCACCAGACCAGGCTGCTCAAGACTCCATCCAACCTGGTCTTGAGCATCTCCAGGGAGGGGCATCCTCAGCTTCCCTGGGCAACCTATGCCAATGTCTCACCTCACCACCCTCATCATGAAGAATTTCTTCCTAATGTCTAATTCTAAATCTTCCCCTTTCCAAGCTATTCTTCCTCATCCTGTCACTACTTGCCCTTGTAAAAAGTCTCTCCCCAGCTTTCCTGTAGGCCTCCTCTAAGTACTGGAAGGCTGCTATGAGGTCTCCCCAGAGCCTTTTGTTCTCTTCTCTAGCCTAAACAAGCTCAACTCTCTCAGCCTGTCCTCATATGGGAGGTGCTCCAGCCCTCGCATCATCTTAGAGCGAGTCCAGAGAAGGCCACAAACAAATCCTTGTCCTTCCTGTGCTGAGGGCTCCAGAACTGAATGTAGGTGAGATCTCACAAGAGCAGAGTAGTTCATTTAAGTCCTACTAAGTATCTTTCAGTGACACTCACAAGACCTTTGGGTAAATCATGATTGAAAATAATCAGCAGTAAAGATCACAGCTTCATCTATTTCCACCTCCAGAAGAACTCCCAGCTTTCATCTTTAAAACCTGTACTTTGTCAAACAGTCTCCCATCAAAGAATGAAAAAAGTCAGTGTTCCTACTTATAAGAAGCAATTAAAGTGACAGGAGTTTTTATCCTCACAATTGTTTTTGCATGAGCACAGTTTGGAGTCCAATTAATTTTTAGGTTAATTAATTTGGAGACCTTCTGTTACACAATCAACATACTGTCATCTCAACAGCATGGAAAACATCAAGTCCTCAATCCAACTGGAAATCCTATCTTTCTTTTGAGTAATGCTTTACCTCTGCATAACTTATTAAAAAAGACTGAAGTAAACTTTGAAGAGCACAGTAAATAATAATCTATATGCAGCATTTAAATTCACCATATATTCTGGAGCACACTGCAAGTTCTCAGTACAGAAGTACACTGCCTATGGAGCAGGAACAGAAAATATCACCAAGAAGTTAGGCAACCAAAGAAACATTTACAGTCACAGACCACACCTACTTACCTGCAATGGGTGGACCAACTGTCATAGGTATTGACATGAGTCCTAGTAGAAATCCAATGGCCTGGGAGACATCCTGAGCCCCAACAAGCTCAAAGGCAATAGGAGCCATAATGCAAATGAAACACCCATCAAATAGGCCCATGAAGAGACAGACAGCAATGAGACCTCCGAAGACACGGCACAGCGGAATCATCATAGACATCAAGCCAATGAAGAAGAATGAAGCCACCTAAACACGACCAAGGGAAAAATATAACAACATGTGGTATCTAATCAGCACAGATAAAGGGACCATACACACTTTCATGCATTTGCAGTGAATTGTCTGCCTGTATTTACTTTAAAATAAATACAAGCAGTCTCCATGGATTACCATTATCAGAAGTTACATATCAAGATAGAGCAAACACACATTCCTATCACGATATGCAAGCAAAGAAATTCCACTGTCCAGTTCACAAATTTCACAAATGCATCTGTAATCAACTGTCCTGCAGTAATTATCATAAGGACATTTCTCATGCACCAACATTGTTTGAAGAGTTACTCTCTGCTCTTTTCACAAATGAAAGACACAAAAAGATCAGAAGTTTAATATGGCTAAAATACTGTATTCAGACTCATAATTGTAATTTAAGTAAAAATACCAGTATTATGAGTGATTACTTCAGAGTGCTTATATTCAGAGGTGATATTCGAAAGCCTCACTTGAATTTTTCCACATAGAAGTATCTTGCTGTATTCCTGTAGCCATACATACTTACAAAGATTTTATATTATAAACTTAGATTAAGATTATTATTTGGTTGTTATAAATTAAAAGACTAAAACTCTGCCTTTCAATAAAAAGAAACAAAATAAAAGGTGAGTTTTGCTTCTGTACCACCCATATGTCAGCATAGGAAACCAATGTCCCACCTAACTGCCCAAAAACGTTTTCTAAACAAGACATGTGTATTATGCATTATTCATTTGTAGCCCATTAAAGAAAAACAAGGTCATTTAAAAACTACTAGACATCACAATAAGTGATATCAAATAAATAAATTCATTAGGAAAAGTCTTTAAGCAGACAGCTCCATGAAGCTTAATTTTCAGAACAGCATAATGGTTCTTTTAAGTAATGTACTTTATTTAGCATATTAAAGAAAAAGAGTTGTGAAGCACATGAAGTGTAGTATAGAAGTAGAAATGCCGAAGAATGGAACTTCTTATAGGAACCTAAGGGTAGATGTGAGAAAATTCTCAGTTCTATGTATTCTGATACAGAAAATATAAACTAATCTCAAGTAATATTTGTATCTAAGTAATAATGTGGTTATCCATAGTAAACTAAGTAGAATATTGTTGACCAGTTTCTTCGTATTATCATATTACAGGAAAAGCAGCACTAAAACCAGAATCACTCAACTTTGCATCCAGAAGAGTAAGAATGCATCATCCTGTTATGAAAGCTAAAATTTATAAAGCAAATCCAGCCAAACAAGGCCATAAGAAAGAATGCCAAAACAGAAAGATGAAAGTTGAATTTGCTAGGTAGAACTCTTGTAAGCTGTTCAATTATGAGACAGTAAAGCTCTAAGAAAGACGTTTCATTTGCATTAGTCAAAATTAATTCTTAAATAATTTTTTGCATGAGACAGGATAATAGTAGAAACTGTTGGACAACCTAGAAAAATAGTTGAGTTGAATATTCACTCTCCCTAAAAATGCTTATTTTGAAACAGGAGAGCTGAGGATCCCAGGGCGCAGCTTAGTGAAAGTTAATGTGTTTTTCCTGCTTAAAACTAGGTGAAACCCATGGTACTCAGAAGCATCCCAGTTCAAGCCCTAAATAAAAGCTATGGTTTTCAGTTCTCACTATTCAAGAAAGAGATTTAAAAAGTTTGTAGTTTGACTATAAATTTGGTATTTGTGCTTTATAAGTCATGTGTAACATCTCAATTCTGCCTTTTCACTTTTTATCTTACTATTGATGTTCCCTGAAAGTGTAACAATAGATATTAAATCAATGCAAATGAATAGGATACAGTCACAGCCTCTGTTATCAGGGAATCTGAATTTGTGTAACTATGGCAACAAATACTCCATTTCAGAAAGGTGATTCTTTCCTAAGAATCTGTTCTCAATAATGTAGTACGGATAACAGCCATTAGATGTCTCCCTTGTTATTTACTTTAAAACAACAAAAGAAGAACACTCAGTAGTTAATAACATGCAAGTTAATAACTAAATTTTTTCAAAAAATCTACACCAACACTGCTACTTTCTGAAAAAAAAAACCTAGCGTTTATAAGTGTGAAGGGGAAAAAAATCTATATCCTCCTTCATCCTCCAGCTTCAGTGTTTCTGGAAGTTGTGACTTTTTCTACAAATAATCCACTTCATTTAGCAAAATCTCAACTAAGCATCTCCTATCCCTGTGGCTTTACCAGTGTGCACTTTGCACAGAACTGACACCAAATTATCACCTATCAAAGATCAAAGAGAGATCCAAAATCCTTAACAGAGGAACATAGAAAAAAATTAATCTTTCTGGAACTATTATGAAATCATGGGATAAAACAAGAAAAGCAAAATCTAGAGAATCCTCAAAGGCTCTCACTCATGTGCTAATGATCGGTAATTTCTTTCATTCCCAGCTGAAAACAGCCAGCAGCTCGTAGACATGTTTAGCATTAAAAGGAGAAAAGAAATCATAGCTTCATGAATTTTGCGAAAGCTGCTATTATCAAAAAACATACATTAAGTTTCCTAGAGTTTTGGTATTTCTCAAATTTGAGGCTCCAATCAGTTAATTCTGCTTACATAATAGTACCTGCAACTAAAGCTTTCAGAATTTGGTTTGTAAATTTCTTCAGAACAGTGTGAAGACGCACCTGTAAATAAACTTTTTTTGCACCATGAATATAATCTGCAACTCTGCCAAAGACCAATCTGCCAACTCCCGAAGTAATGCCCAGACACAGCAGAAGCACTTCTTCTGGCATGCTGTCACCAAATCTGTCTTTTACATGGTTCATCTGTTTAAAAAAAAAAAAGACTGAGAAAATAAACTGGCTTTAGAATTATAAGCAAGATAAACATTATAAAACATGAGTTAAATAATTGTCAATCTCAGACTTAGAAGTATGGCTACAAATGATCAACTAACTTACTCTGCTTTTACAGATCTTAAAACAAATTCTGCACTGGCCTATTAGTATAGTGCAATACAATAAAATAACCTGAAAGCACATTGTCGCTTTATTCACAATTGAGGAACTTAATTCAGGAAAACACAAGGTTGCATCTAATACCAAGAAAACTGAAGATCACCCAGAACTCCTCTCCCCAGCCACATTTCATTTACTAGTCATAGGTTTAACATAACTCAGAATCCAAAAGGTGTTTAGAACTGGTTGCTTCACTGGCCGGGGCATGCTCTCAGGTCTTACACTACTGTATGGTTACTGGGTAGCACTGCAGTACTGCCCTGTATATTAAGAGAGAGATACGTGCCACCAAACTTAAGAAGATAGCTCAGAGCAGGAGCAAGAAGCAGAGAGGCAGAGAGCTGGAGGCCAGAAAGCACGAGGAGTGGCCCCTTTGGGCTGCCTCATCATGAGATCCATGATCACCAAGTCATCCAGGGGCAAGGAGGAAGAGCAGGAACCACCTGCACTATCCAATACAACAGCAAGTACTTCCAGGAGATGGTGCACTTACAGCAGCAATGAATGTTAAGAATGATTTTCAGCCACTTCAACCTGAAGCAACTGACAACTACAATGTGATGCAATATGAGTGCCACTAATTCTAAATTTTCATGTCATAAGTCTGGCTTGATAGATTTGGGGGTTTTTTATATGCGTTCTGGTTTCACAGTATATTTTAAAATGAACCATGAAGACCAAAAATTACCCATAAGAAAGGCTTTTGCACAATCACTTTTTGAAACACACTTGGCAATACCGAGGCCAAAGTGAGCATTAGGAGATGCAGAAATCATTTGAATAGACCCGCAGTCTCTGTGCTCCTAACTAGTTCTGAATGAGATACTGTAAAGGCTCAGAGGTGTGAAGAACCAAAGAGAAGAGAAGTATTTAAAGAACATTTTTCTTCTGGAATGATATATAAATATGAAAGATAACTACTCTATTCCTTTCTATTTATTCCTTCTCTGTCAAAGGTGAAAAGAGGAAAGGCTGACAGTTTTCCCACCCCTACCTTTATGTGCCTATCAACACCTGTTGACCCAGCCAACAAAAGAAGCCAAGGTATTTTCTGCCATTCTTGTCACTTGTTCCAATCCGTATTTCTCCAGCCTCTAACTTGTTTAATTAGGAGACCTGGTTCATCCACTCCCAGGAGGCTTTTCAAAAGATAAAGCTCTAGATCTAAATACCTATTAACCCTGCATCCGCCACTGAGTAACGATTTCTCAAAGCAGGGCTCTGAGGCTGAAATGCTGTCCTCTTAGATCAGTGGGGTGAAATACTGGATTCCATCAATTCTGTACATAGGAAAATAACTGCTACTCATCTCAATCTTCAAATAACTAAATTATTTATTTTTTTTTAGCTTTCACTCCTCTTAAGCACACCATAACCTTAAAGAGAGCTTCCAACTAGATGTAAGGAGAAACTTTTTCCTTAGGAAGGCAGTGGCACAAGCTGCCCAGAGAGCTTGTTCAGTCTCCTTCCTCGGAGTTTTCCAGATCCAAGTGCACAAAGCCCTGAGCAACCTGGTCAGATCTCAGAGCTGACACCACTCTCATCCTTAACAACTTATTCAGTCTCCAGTGACACAGTCACTAAATAAGCTGCAAGTAACAGCAGTATTGTTAACTGAATATATCAAAATATGGTGATTCAGGATTAATTCAGTACCGTAACTGCTAACTCATTATGGACATGGGAGACAATTCTTGTAACTACAGGTTCAATAAAGTTATTTACTTATGATGAAGCAGCTCAAATGAGATTCAGGTTTTCAGACGATAGAACTACTCAAAATCCCATGATGGGCAATTACTTGTGAGCCTTCTCAGGCAGCATCTCATGCATTGATGCATTGTCACTGCAGAACTATACAGGCTGTAATCAATATGACTCCTTAGGCCCTATCTACAGCAGTCAAATGGGGACCCTGGCATACAGCAGACACATCGAAGGCCAGAGCATTTCCCTATGACTTTAGCCTGTTCTCATTAATGTATCTAGTTCTGCACTTACTGGAGCTGCATGTATGCTGAATTGCTGGTCTGACTTTTTTGCAGATGTAGAAAAAGGCTGTAATTTTGGCTCAGCCAGCCAGTACAAGATTTTCCAGACTAGCATAGCTTCTTTACCATTTTAAAAAGTTACCTTTGTACAAGCTCTCTTTCCCAAATCAAGACAGATAGTGAATAATGTAACTGAATTCATCCCTGGCATCAGCATTGTACTTTATACACTTGCTCTCTATTATCAGGGTAATGCATACAAACACAAATCTTACTGTCCAAATTCTCATTACAGTTAGGATAACACTAGAAGAAAGATCTGCCACTTGGTAGTGGCTAGCATGCTTTCAGATAGATACACAGTCTAGGCTAACCTCTAGGCTAACCTCTCCCTGTCTAACCCAGATTTGCCAAGATATTCTATTCAATGCACACACACCTCAGCTATATTCACACACTGAATCAAAGCTATAGAGAGCAACCTGAGTATAGCTGCCATTTGTTTTTCCAAACACAAATAAGCTGAATCTGAAAGAAGTGGTAATGAACTACTAAGAAATAATTCCGTCAACTGCTTTCCATCCTGTGTATAATCCATTTTGGGAATTCCCAATCCAGTACAATTTTAGTAGGGTAAATGCAATGCAATTTTTCTCAGCAAAAGAGATAGCCAACAGCAATATATAACCTAGAAAAGTTTGAGCACACAAAACCCAGCATTTTCAAGTCCTGATGCAACTCCTGATGTCTGACACTATCCTTACACTGGTTCTGAATGAAAAAAAGGAAAATCTTTACAGGGCACTGCTGGTACCACTCGTAAATTGGAGACATTATACCTAACTGATCAAAATCAACAGTTTTCAGAAAAAGCTGAGGGAGGATTCTTTTGGGTTTGATTTTTCTTTCCCAGAGAGAAACAAACAAACTTTTCGTTCTTCTCACTTCCTAGAAATGCATAAATCACATAGAAATCCAGGAAAAACTGCGTTTCCTTGGAATGCGAAGTTGTGAGCTGTGCCTGTAAATAATGAAGATGAAACTTTGCATGTGGAGTCTAAGGAGTCTAAAACATACCCTTACAGGAAAAAATATGATCAGGGACTGAATCTATTGTAGGGCTCATGGTATGGAATCTTTCCTGAGGTAAAAGCACTTGTAATAACCAGCACTAAATTGCCTTCTTAGCCATGCAACAATTTCAAATCCAGATACCAAAAATAGTTTTAGGCTTGTATAATGTATGAGACTTAGCCATCAATCTAGGCATGGCAGTACCTCCATAATCTATTGATTTGATTATTAGTACTGTGGCTTTCAAAACCCCCTTCAGTATCGTTAGAAGACATGATGGCCCTGTCACTCCATCACTCAAATTTTTTTTTCCAAGCTGTAAGCGCAAGAAAGGCAACAGAAAAATAAACTAAGTGCGTGTCTAAGGAAGGGTAATAGCAACTGACAGGACACAAATGGAGTGGATATAGGTAGAAAAATTATACTGGTGCTCATCTTCAAGACTACAATTAGATCCTCAAAATTCAGAAAACTCCAGACTCCTGAACATCTACTGAAATGTTCTTCATGTTAAGAGACAAGAAGTACATGCAATAGCATTACTAATACCTAATGCAGATCCATTTTTAAGGGAATGCCAGCATCCTGAGAAAGCATCTTCACATAACAAAAAACATGCATATATACATCTTCAAAATAATTCCTGTTTACATACTCGCCACAATAGTGATACTTCCTCTTCCTATCTCTGCTTAAATTAATCTACATAATGAACAGGAGAGGATTAAAGAAAAAAGGTGATTATTACATGGTAATTGGGAAACTTTCTATTGATTTCACTAAGTAAAATAGAATAATCCATACATCATGAAGATTCAGAACAAGTATAGTCTGTATTTCATTATTAAAAGTGAACATAACAACTAACAGGTTAACTGTTAAGCCTATTTAACTTAAAGTCAAGAACTCAGATTAGGGGGAAAAAACAAATCACGTTGACAATTACATAGAATTGTTTGTTTCTCCCCCCAAAATAGCTAGCCCTAAAGAAACTTACCCTAAATAATAAAAAACCTCAAAATCTGAGCCATTAGTATCTTTAAGAGCATGTGGAGGATGATTATGATCCCAGAGATCAAAATAGGCAACTGATAGCATAAAACTTTAATTGAAGAAACCAAGACAATGGGTGTTAGCCAATAAACAGTTTTTTCTACTTGGAGTCACAAATCCTAATAATTTTTTAAAGCAATTAAACCAGTTCTCAGGTCTTGAAACAGTGAATACTACATGTTAGGCCTGAAAGATATGCAGGGAGTAGTGCAACAAGGCATGCTAGGGAGTGAGAAAAGCCTGAAGCCCCTACATTGCAGTACAAGACAGTCCACGACTTTTGCTGCTCCCCTCTTCCGCTCCATCTCTCAGGATATTTTTAGGTCCTATCCTCCAGTAGTAGCTCCTGGAGGTACCAAAAGAGACTGGATTCCATTGGAGCAACAAGAGACAGCATAAAGAAACAGGAACAGCGATACTGGTGGATTGGTGTGGGTTGGGTAATGGCAGCAAAACAAGTAAGGCATGTGCGTATCTGAGGAAGCTCAAGTGACTGAGAACAAGAAAGAGGAATAAAGCCAAGGATATGCAAGAAGTGAAGCGTTCCATATGCATGAGGCCTGAGAGTTACATTGTCAAACAACATACCCTTTCTAAGCATTTTTAAAATTGCTTCTCATTTGTGACTATAATCCACAACTTAGTCTTAATTCTATCTGTCCAAAGCAGCGTTTCCTGGGCCTGTCTTACTCTCAAAACTCAACTAGCCACTGTGTCCAAAATTAGCTACTATCAGCAAGCCTTAGAGTTACAGATCAATCACATTAACTTGAATTTCCAAAATAACAGCAGAAAAAGAAAATAAAACAGAACTGTTCATAAACATCTAACAGGAAACATCATAAGCTAAGAATCAATGCAGATTCATGAAAAAACAAGCAACCCTAATTTTTCCCTATAACATGGTAGACAGCAAACCTTGACAACAGAGGGAAAGATGGATGTAACAAATCTTGAGCTTGGCCAGCATTCTGGAATTTTCTCAAACATATTGGAATACGTGACTTAAGTGGATCAACAGTAATGATCAGTGTTCAAAAGTTTGGAAAAGCTATTTTTAGAGAGTAGTTAATTAGTGATTAATTGCAAAACTGAAGATGCTGAAGAAGACTCTCTAAAAAATCTGCCCAAATCTACCACTTTTTAATATTTCCATTAGTAATACAGATGTAGACATTCTCTAAGAAATAGAGAATATACTTATTACATTTACAAATTACATCCAATGATGAGTATTGCAGGCTCTCTAAAGAAAGATTAATTCAAAATTATCTTAGCAACCTGCATATTGGTCAATAGCGAGAAATAAATACAATTCGTTTCCATTAAAACATTATGAGGTAAATGATACTCAAAAAGTACTACATGAGGTAAAAATCAGATGCATGAATACAAAATGGAAGAATAATCTGGCAACAGCTCTTTAGAAAGGCAACTGAAGGTTTACCAGATTAAACTTCAGCATGTTCTAATTATGTCATCATATTGCAAAAGTAATAGAGAACATAAATTCATGACACAATGTGACCTTTGCATACTTCTCAGTACCAGAAAGGCCTCAGATTAATTATCTCCTATTTTAAATGTTACTCATTGTAGACAAGGGCCAGGTGTACAGAATCCAAAAGAAAGATCTGACAATAAGCAGAAATTTGACAAGAATGACTTACAAAAAAAGATTAAGAGAAATATTTAAAAAGGTCCTTTACCAAAATAAGTCTATACTCCAAAAAATGAGTAAATTGCCTAAAGCACTGGGATCCCTCCAGTGTTATTTTCTATGAGTCATGAAGTGATTTGATGGATGCCTTAGTATGGTCACAAATACATGCTTATTGAATATTATAACTTGAATAATTTTTCTTTTTTTTTAAGTTCTAGCTTGGTAAAATTTTGCTGTACATTTGATGAAAGTAACCTTATGATTGAAGGAAGCAATTTCCTCACATGATCACTTAAATTTTAGAGGCATAATGCAAGTAATTATTTTCAAGTCATTGTGGCATTTACTAATGTGATAAAGTGTCATCAGGTTATAACTTACGTAATTAAAACTGAGCATATTATATGCTATGCTATGATTAAGAAATTATGGACTATCAAAACAACCATTAATATAACTTGTACAAATACTCAAAGTAAAAAGAAAATACTTTACTAACCACTGATGAGTAATATTGTATGCACTGGACTTACTAAAATATCACTTTGGCTAATTGTTGTAAATACCACATTCAGATGGATTCTCAAAGCAGCTAATAGAAGTGAAGCAACTAAAACATAAAATAGCAAGTCCACCCTCTTTACAATATTAAACGCTTATAGTATGGATTAATTTTTTTAGCATACTTAAATAAAATTTTAATACAAGTCTGTTGTTACACATACCCATTAGTCTCCCTCAACTTTAAAAAAGGAAAACACATCTATTGTAATATTCTGCCTGGTGATGCTATTGCCTTGGCCTTGACTTCCAAACAAATAAGGTCAAATTTCATTAGTCTAGCTTAAAAATAAAAATAATAAAAGAATACTGATAAGATCATATAACAGCATATGCTACTTGTCCAGAATTAAGTGCAAAAAAATGCTAACAAAATGGAGTTTTTGTTAAAACTAAGAACTGTGAGCAGTTATAATTACTTCAGTTAAATACCTAATTTCCTTCCTTACTTCTGCCTAAATTAGACATTGCTGGAAATAGTACATATTTTATATAAAGTGTGTACTTAGTTTCTGATAATTCAGTTCAGCAAAGCTGAAGGTAAGTTTGCAGTTGACTATATGGGAGGACAAGTGAGACTAACTGTATTAATCAATAAAATGAAGTACTGAGAGAAAAAAGGGGCGTGTTAACACCATTATAATACAATAAGCAAGACCTTTACTGGAATATTGCTAGGTAGAGAATTTGCATGTCACAAAAGGATGTCTTCTCACTGCTGATCTTAAGATCAGCCTTAGCCAAGTAGTCTTCCAATCTGATTTTTAAAAAAATAAGAAAGAGAGGTTCTTTGAGAGATAGTTCAGAACTGACCCTAATGCACCAAACTGCTCTCTGCAGAAGCTTCTTAGGCTCTGGACTGTAAGGACTAGTCAAACTAAAGGTCTTCAAGTCAAGTGAGGTGAGTACCCCTCAGCTTGAAAAAAATGTTTACAAAGACAGCTATGAGACTGATTCAAGGTTCTCTGGAACATTGAAAAATTTATCAGGAGAGAGCTCAAGTTCTATAGCTGCTCAGACAGGAAGATGACAAAGGCAAAGAGAAACATTAGAAGCTGGGCTAAGATCAGAATGAAAATAAGTTGTTCTTTTATGAGTGCAAGTAATTAGCCAGGGAAAAAAAAGCTTTTACAGAGAATAGGTTTCCATTTTATAAAATAATGCTGTTACCTCAAGTATATTTTTCAACTCACCAAAAGAATTAGCAATAAGATTACCAGACAAGGTTGTACAACTCACGTGAAAAGAAAGTACAGTAAGTCTTTCGAAAGTTTACTGACATAAAGATTGTATTTCTTACCTATCTCAAAGAACAATACAATAAGCAACTAACTAGGATATCACTGGTTAGTAAAATAGGGATTCAATCATCTACCTATGTGTTACAACACTACTATTGTCTTCTGAGAGACTTACTTACTCCACAGCAGAATTTGTGCTTCTTTTATCAAGGTGAGTAATATCAAAGCATAGATTCTCAAACCTTTATTCAGCTGTCACATAATTCTAAAAGCATCCATAACACTTTGATATCAGAGATCTATTTGTGGAGACGGTCACAATCACCTCAGCTTTGAGAGCCGTGCATTGTGCCCGTCTCATTCTTCTGGGAAACACAGAAGAAAGCTCTCGCTAGAGTCTCAGTTCTAGATGGAAGTCCCAAATACACTGCCAAATATCTACCAGATCAGGGCCTAGACATATTGAATCAAGTAGTCAAATCTTCATTTAAAACACAACAAAATGATGATATTGATAGTCTCCCATCCTTATACAGAGATGTAGTCCTTACTCAGGATAGACTTTCGCATTCAGTTTTCTTTCCTGCCTGGAGCAATCCAAAAATCACCTTTTCCTAGGAAATATTCTGCTCAGTAGTAATGACAAATTTTAACTCAATCATCAGAAAAGAACCTGAAAAATAGCTCACAGTTTGACAGTTACTGGCAATCAAAGGGAAAGAGCTAGGATCCATGATTTCCTCAAAGAAAAATTCAAAATATAGGGAAAGAAATTCACAAGTCTGAACTGGATTTAAAAAGCAAAGAGAACTGTGAAGTTCTTCTTAGAGCAGAAACTAGACAGAAGAACTGGTCTGTATACAAGTAAAGAAAGGTGCTTCACTTAATTTTGGTGATTAGTTTTCTTTACTCTGTATTAAGATAGCTGGAAAAAGGTCAATTGTGATCTAAGGCTCCTGGGCACCTGTGGAGCTTGAAGAGTTTAGTTCAAGTCAAGATGCTTCAAGCATCCAAAACAGGATTCTGATTTGCCATTAAAAAAGAATACACTTTATGACTTAATAACTTCAAACTATATGCTCAGTTTGCTATTGGAATAATTTGTATAATGCAAGAGCACTTAACTACTGAACTGTTAGACTTATACAAACAAAATCATAATATAACTCAGATCTTTCCGTCTGCTACTATTGCACAGACCTGAGGAAGACTGCTTTGCTCTTATCCTTTTTTTTTACTTCTAAGAAAACCAGACAATGTTTTATTCTTTTCAGTTTCTATTCTTTCTGTACTTATGAATTTTGTTCTTCTTCAGTACTTATTTGGAAAACATAGTTTAAATATGCTCTCATAACAATTACAAATACAAAGCAGAAAATTATTTCTTCTCCTACCACCCGCCACAATGTCAAAAGTGTACAATCTAGCCAAGAATAAATACTTCCAGATCAACGTTGAGGAATACCAGGAAAGAAATGGGTGCACAGGATAATTACAGAAGTGGATAAAGGGGGAAAATTTCACTAACCTGGGCAGTCAAACTGCAGCAGATGTTGAGATCTGAAGGGAGATAAATGCAAAGATTAGAAAAGCAAGTAAAGCACAGGGAGCCACTGAAGATTTGGAGTCCCAGAGATACCTGCTTAATAATAACATTGCAGCTTTACAAAACCAGTGCCTTGTTAATCTTTCATTGGAGACAAATATGGTAGATTAAGTGGATGAGAAAGGTAATAGTGCTAAAATTGACAGCTGTGCCTATGGTTTTAATGTTTTTAGATTATCTACAGTATAGAGAAATAGCTGTTTGACATACAGTTATATGTTAGTACCAAGTATAATTTAAAAGATACTATCCTATCATTACAAAACTGACAGCAGATTCTGGAAAATAAAAGATGTTGTAGACCAGACAAATGACCGATATGAGATCTGAAGAAACAAACAGTTTCTTCAACAGCAGTCCATAAAAGCAAGCAAATGCAGTGATGGGGGATGATGGGTTTTTTTACAGTTTGAGTAAAAAAATCCAGACAGCAATTAGATATTAAACATAATGCTACACAAAACTTTAAAAGTAGCAAATTTATGACATAATACAAGCGGTTCACAAAACAGAGATGTACTTACCTTATAAGACCTGAAAGTCTTCAAGATGTGCTATATGTCAGCATTTTACCATGGATATGCACGTTTCATATGTTTAAGTTTAGAGATTTTTGGTTACTAGAGTCCATATAGTGCACATCAGACTTTTCATCATGCTTTGCATTCAGACACAAAGGACAGCATTTTTATCTGTGCTTCTATTTGTCTCCACTGTGGAATCCAAGGGCATAGCACTTAACGGAGAGAGGTGCAGGACTAGGACTGTGCACACAGAATGCACAACCTGAAGCGCTTCACCTATTGCGGCGTAAGCAACCACTTCCTATTGTGACTCCTTGAGCAGATGGATGTCCTACTGCAGAGAACACAAAGCAACTACTATTGTCTATGCAGAGATGACCACTCTTGCAAGGAGAGCAGCTGAAACACTGGTTTCTCAAATGAGGAGTCTAATCTAGAGATGTCAAACCTGACAATATTTACAGAATATATGCTTGAAGAGTTACAAAAATATTTGTAAGCAATATTATGCATGACTACAGTCTTGCTGGGCAAAACATCCACCACCTCAATGAGATTCATCCCGACTATCCTATAGCTTGTCCTAACACAGCAGCTCAGGTCTGCTCAGAGAACCTTGGGCGATTTCTATACCCTTCATATTTTTCAGTATAATAATTCTTATTGACCCAAAGCTTTTGCTTGGGGAGGGTGCAGTTTACAAGTGGGAAATGACTGTTTTTCTAAAAGGGCAGAATAGAGAGATTGTTTAGTCCTGAATAAATAAGGCCTTTCAGAAACTGAGCATATTAGAGTGAATACAGTTTTAAAAGTACATAGCAAGAATTTCACATAAGTTAATAATAAAAGCTGCCTACAGAGGATCTCCTGAGAGCTTGGCTCGTCATTCCTCCAAGCACAAGATGACAGTTTTTACTGGCACATGTTCTGGGGGAAAAAGGTTCAAGCATTGAATTTGCACAGCAGAATCTGATCTCTTATTAACAAAAACAAGGCACATCGCTGATACAGAGTGAGAAATGGCTAGAGGCAAGCCATAATAGCTGGCTGGTAAAGAACAGAGCTGAAGGACAAATCATCCTGGTTCAATTTAAGAAGGTAGTCCAAAGCAATAAAGCATATGTCGAAGAGTTAAACCGCAGGAAGGCAAGGATATTGCACTACAGAAGGGAAGGGGGATGCGGGGAGAGGATCAAATCTGGCAACAAAAACCTGCATCATCTATATTCCATATCAGCAAGTTCTCCTTCATTTTGTTGTTTCTAAAGTGGAAAAAAAAACCAGAAACAAAGTGGATGTTCCAGTAAAAGACAGAAGCATTAGACCAGTAGACACTACAGTCTTCTTGTCCAAGGACAGACTATGTGGGCACAACACTAGACCCAACAACTTCCAAGTAGCAAACACAGAAGATCAGGAGACAGAATAAGCCACACAGAGGACAGGCTAATATTAACCTGACCTGTCTGACTTTGTGATGCAGCCTAGAAGATTAGTTTGTTTATATGCATTAAAAAGTTCTTACAACTAACAAGTACTTTACAGAATTCCAACCATCAACATGCCCCTCCCAGGAATAAAAATGTGTGTATTGTTAGGACGGTGAAGACTTTGAACAGAGTTTAGCTTCCATCTGAGAAGCAGACCGTCTAAACGATGTAGCCTTTAAGTGCCCATCATCTGTCCTGATGATACATATGGAGCTTCCCTATACAGCAGAAGGAACATAAACTTCCTCTCCAAAACCAGAAAATATGATTCCAGTATTGCCCATAGCTATGTTTAAGCCCAAAGATGGTCTAGAAAACAATTCTAGATTCCTGAACACTGAAAGACAGCTTTACGTTCACTAAAACCAGTAAGCTTCCCCCAGTGAACTAAGTTGCTCTGGACACCAAAAGGAGGTCCCTCCATAGACAGTAAACTCTTCTAGAATTTCAAGAAGATAGAAGCATATATATGAAAAAATACCTGCCTGTGGAAGAGGTCAGCCTTCAGCAACCCAAATGTGATCACAGACGTAGCCTTGCATGTAGCACAATGTACATTTTCACTGTTGTGTTTTGATCCGAAAGCCTGAACAGGCTTTAGAACTTACCACAAGACAGGTTCACTCTTTGAAATGTGGAAACCAAAGAGGCCACCATAATCTTCATTATGCCAAGGGAAAAGGTTTGACTTCCAAAGGTTTAAAAATCCTGTTGAGCTCTTTGATCAGGTCTCTAAATATTTCACTACTAAATATTTCTGTAGAGAAGATCTGTCAAGCTTTAGTCAGCTACCTCAATGACCTGGGTTAAAATCCTCAAGCCTATCAATAATTGAAATGACAAGGTCTTTGGTATTGTTAATGGTTTTGACCTAACACAAGTTAAATGAACTTCACACACGGTAATGTAACAAAATGTTGAAGTCTGAAAGTTAAGACATAATAACTAGTCTCTCAATTACATTTAACTTCAGTTTGCAGATGAAATGGTTTCCAGAATCTATTCTTTTTTAGAGATGAAAATGAGTAATTTTGTATTTCCCTGGAAACTCTCTATTTTAAAAAGATATCATCAGAAGGACAGCTGGAAGACCATAGGAGGTAATGAACAGGAAATGAACTGGAAGAGCTATCTGGATGGAAGAGAGCCCAGGATGACCAGGCATGCTGGGTAATGCTGACTCAAATGCTCAAAATGGGCCAAGCAGTCTCCAAAGAATAACACAGCAAGGCACTCGATCTGTCACAGCTGTTTGTGGACTGAGCAGAGCAGGGGCTTACTGGCCTGACAAGAATGCTTGTCATCACTGGCACCTCTTCCCAGCCTTTCCTAAGGTCTATAAATAGAGAAGGCAGCTAAACTTATTGCCTTCATGCAACTTACACCACTGTGAGGAGCAAAGAATCCCCTATGAATTCGTCCAGACATTGTGTATTCCTCATACAGTCAAGCATTGCACCTCAGACCATAGGCACTTCTATATGTATTTTTATTTTAGAATGAAAAACAGCTACACAGTGTTCACTGCTGGCAGCCAGGCTTATTTAGACCCTAAACCGTGGCTTCATAGTTACAAAGTTTCTCCAAGAATATGAAAAGGCATTTTACTAACAGAGCCCAGGAATCTGTTACTTTCAAGCAAGATGCCAGCAGAACGTGAGAGTCTACCTAACAATGGTCGTGGGGCTGCTATATCTTTTTAGAATACTTTTTAGCTTCCACCTCTCTACTTTTGAACACAGGATGCACTTTCTTTTCCATTACAGTTGATGAAAATATTAGAGCAGAGTCCAAGGTGATACTTCGTTTCTCAGTGGCAGTTTCTAGAATCTGAGGCAGTATCTACTTATTTTTTGCAAGCTTTAAGTCTGTAGTCTCGCTTCCCATTCCTTGAAGGTCCAGCTCAAGCTATTTCTGATAAGTGATGATTCAGAGAAGCAATGAGACACTGAATCTTCACTATCTACCTATGGAGAACTATAAATACAGTATTTAAATCTGTCTCCCAAGACATATTCTCCCAAGAAGCTGCTGGAGGCCAGGCACACAACGTTTCTTGTATCTTAAACATGAACTATACAGACACAGAACGCATGCACTCCACATAGCTACTTGCTAACCAAAAATCTCTACATATGCAAGTATGTACCCATGATGGAATATGAATGTGGAAAAGCATCAAAAGGAAAAGTCAGATTTACACAGTACATTAAGAAACAGGCAGCGAGTTTTAAGAGTACAGTCAGTGTTACAGTAACTTTCACATTGCTTATCAGTTAACGAGTAGCTTTGTATACAAGCCTATAACCATATTTAAATAAGCCTAATTTTCAAATACTTCTGGCCATTTTTTAAGACTATGTATTTTATTTATAAAAAATTAGCCTTAGAAAAGTAAATTTTATCAATACATTTTTATCGCATTGTCTACCATTCAGTTGGCTTTTTTAAAGTAAAACATAATATTTGCCCTAATGTGTTCAACTATTCAGCTGTTTAATTCCATTTTTCATCCATTTCTATTTATAGGTCACCCAATTTATAGGATGCACAATTCCCCAAAATTAAATAGAATGGAATATCTACTAGTGTTTGACACCAATTAAACCAGGAAAAGAAAGCTCTCCCTTTTTGGTTCTCCCCCTGCAAAAGCCAAGAGGAATATGAAGCCTATTTTGCATGCAGCTCGTATCTACCAGTCAGGGACTAGTAGTTCTTGCCAGTTCCTTGATACAAATCCTATCCATCATGCCACATCATTTGTTGATTTGTTGTACTTAGTTCATTAGCAGGTTATTTTCTCTGGTTTTAACAGCTTTTAGTATATCTAGCAAATACGGTGCAAATGGTTAAAATAGTGAAGCTGTGGCTAGTTCTGTTATTCCAAAGCCTGAAGTGAGCTTTTACTTCTTCCTTAGTAGAAGTTTCACAATATGCATCCTCCTTTCCTGTATGCTTTAGGAAACAGAGACAAACAGAAATGAAGCCTGGCCTGAGAAGCCAAGGCCCTGCCTGGGATCTCAAGGGCTCCTCTGTTGTGTCCAGCCAGCAGAGAGTAGGGCACATCAAGTCCACAAGCTCCAGTTCCCGTGGACCTGAGTGGTAGCACACAACAACCCTAACTAGCAGGGTCTGTAGCACCCACATTTCATCCAAGTGCATCCAACACTGGCAGAAACTGCCCTTCTAGATGGGAAAAATGGGACTTCATAAGTAGAGGAATCAAGCCTGAGGGCTAAGGGAAGAGTTATGGGCATGAGAATCCAGGAATGAGTGGGTTTTTAGGGCACTTGCAACCAGCATCCCTTTCTAGCAGTCTGGATATTGTTGCCATCCCTAACAGAAAATATCAAGAGTTTTAGTACAATGAAAGCCGTCACTTGTCCAAGTATCATATCCCTTTTCCAGTCTTGCTACAATTTTAAAAATGTAGTAATCAATGAACCAATAGTAGCTTTCTTTTTCAAAAACTGAGGAAAGTAGATTTGGTAGATGGACCAGCTGTTCTTACAGCCTTTGACATATCTGGAGTTATGTACTTTTATGTACTTCTGGCAGTACATAAAAATGTGGGTTTTATCAAAAGCAGACAAAACTAGATTAAAAAATCCAGAGCCATCTCCTGCAGTTGAAGTATTTGTGTTGAAGGGCAGAATACAGAATCCACGCTGTTCCTTCATAAACACTGATCTATTCACTTTCTCAATTTCAGATCCACAAGGACTTTCTAAGGTTTTAAATAGTGCTCCCAGCATACAACATAGCCCACCAGCAATTAATGCTATGTGTCTTCACTTATTCAAGTTTTCATGAAAGTAAATCTCTTTCAATTGAAAAGATTCTCTTCTTTTTGAATGTATTTAATTTGAATTAGAGGGATGAGTGTTTGCTTAGTTATAAAAGCAGACCTAAATTCTTGAATGAGTTTGTTTATGCAGCAATAATTACAGAAATGGTGGGCTTAGCTGCAAAAAACCTTCATTCTTTAAGCTCTAAGCAACAAGTACATTTTTAGTCCTACAACTGTATCTTACAACTCAGCAATCTGAACTTCTGCTTTCTGTCAGAAAGATTTCTGCTACTGAGGAAACATCCACCCTTGGCAATCACATACAGAATAATTATTTAAAAAATCTTATGTAACATGCAGGTACTAAACTCTCTTCATCGTGATGACTTATCCAACGTTGAAGGTTAGAAAAATCTTCATGCTCTGGAAGTGGAAATACTGCTATTTATGAAATCCAAGTTTTAATTTTCCATTTCCGCATCAGAAAAGCTAGGAATTATTTTATTAAAACTATTTGTATGTCAAGGTTTCTGAAAGATTAGTGAGCATTTACATAACACTTAATGAACCACATACATAAGCAAACAGAAAACTGACATTGATGGTGCCTACGTAGTTTCTTATCAGTCTAAATAAACATATGAAATTTTATTCTAGTTCATACTGCTTCTTACCATCTCTATCGTACTCACTGATCAAAGTTTGGCTTAAGCTTTAAATATTTCGCATGAATATTTCTTGGCTATGGTCAAGAGTCCTGGGTACATTACACAATTTAAGTAGTACTCCAGTCCTCCAAGGATTCCTGTATATATTAAAAAGTACCTAAATTAAATTTTGGACAGAAAACTGAATCAAAAAACCCCAGATGTTTTAAAAGATTAAAGAAAAAACTCAAGCTATTTTCCATTTAATAATCTGCAAAGCCAAGAATGAAAGCTAAGCTTCTTATTTAGAATGGTTTTGTTTAAACATAGCGGGAGCTTACTACATGTTGTTTAAGAAGATCTTCCTCTGTGGTTAACAGGAGGACCAAAGAATTATGCAGTAAAATTGAGTATATAGAAACAAGTAAATTAAAACAAAAACTTGTGGATGTCAGAAGAGGTTTTGATAATAAGACTTAAGAGTTTTGATAATAAAACTTATGAGTGAAGACTTCCTAAGGGCTGGTGAAGCTTCACCTCTCAGAAGTGGCACACAAAGCAAACTGACTACCATTGAGGATTTTGTTATAAATAGTTAAGCTTCATGGTTGCTCCAAATCTCTCGGGGGAAAAAAACAAACCTTCTAGAATTTGAATCTTTTACCATAATTTTGAGGTAGTCTTTAAAAATTAGATTCTAACTGCATATTGGAATTAGTTTTATAGTGTTTTCAAACGCTATATTAGAAACAGCCTTGATGAAGTAGTTTTCTACTGGAACTGTATTTCACAATCAGAATTTGTGCCAATCTGATATGGGGGGAAAAGCTCTCAACAGGAGTGAAAGCATGCTATAAAAAGAAAATATACACAATATTAGAAAATATACTAAGGGCTTTGTCCTCTAAAAGCTAACCAGTAGCTTTAGTCCAATCTAGAAACAAGAAGCATTCGTACAAGCACCTGGGTAAAAAATTACAAGCTTTTTGTTCCAGGTAACTGCATACATAGCCTTGTTCTTCAGTTCCTTGCAAGTGTTAATGATCGTGTACAATCTATCCAATACTTCTCCCCACAACGCCTGCCTTCTACTCCTCTGAATACTGTTTTATTTCAAAATGTGTCTACAAAAACTTATGTGGAAATACCATAGGATGTCACAATAGCCTAGCCACATGATTGTATAGACCTTCAAAATAGACAGTTGTTACAGAATGAGATCTACATGATTAAAAACTACGCAACAAGAACTAGCAGGGATAAAACTCAGTTTACACCTACTCAAAAACAAACCAGGCCCCACCCTAAGGTAATACTTAAATATCTTGATGCAGAGTCAGTAATCTAAGCAATGTATTACCAGAAAGCAGTAACACCACTTGCTATATTGCAGAGAGACCCATAGACCCATAGGTGTTCAGAATTCAAGACATTTATTATGATGAATCTTACTGTTCTATCATGGATGAATAAACAATATTGACATAATCCTTCTGTTTCCATAGTTCCATGGTTACTAAGTTCTATTAGTCCACGCTCTCTATCATACCTTCTTGAATATGAGGACAGTCTAAATAGAGGATCCCATTGCATGTTGTGGGCTTTTACCTCCCCCACCCTTTTTCCATTTTAAGCCTTTTGGTTGGCACCACTTCAGTTTAGACAGCACCACCAAGAAGCCATTCAAAAATAATTCACCATTTAAGTAGTACAATGACTGCCAGCCAGATATATTTTGTGTAATGCATCTCCCAGTTGCATCCAAATTTCTTGCATTAAAAGCATACTAAAGAAAATAAAAATCTGTTAGGGAAACAAATAAACTTTAGTACACACAAGAAATGGCTGATTAACAGCTTCCACATCATCAGAAACTAGAGCTACTATCAGTTATTGTAGAAGCACCAGATTAACAGGATCAGTCATATTAGTGCTATAGCACTAAACTACAAAGCTGAAGTTTGAGAGAAAAAAGTCCATGTACTTTGCTTTTAATGAACCTGAAAAACAGTCAATAAAATATACTCTAAAAATTCACATTTAAATATGCCTCAACTTAAAATAAAAAATTTAAAAGTTTTACCTGTTTTCTATTATTTACTCCTTCCATTATTCCTCTGAAACGTACAAGTTCTACTGGCAATGTATGCAGCTGAGTACCAAGATAATGAATTCTCTTTGGAATAATAAAGAATACTTTTTAAATGTCTGTTTTCACGGTTAGAGTATATTAAACCTTAGATTGAGAACAAGGAACTAAAATTTTAACTGGCTCAACCAACAGTTCTGATTAGGGCCCTGGAATCTCTTTTAATCACAGACCATATCAAAATTCATTTTGTCTTTCTCCGCAACACAACTTGCACTAATTATTGCTTCCTATCATCAACTGTTTCCTTAGTCCATAACGCAAAGGGAAATGGCTGTAGTTTTAAATACATCACATATAGGAAGAAATGTGTACTTACCAAGTGTACATAAGGCACAAAATATCCAAAAAGTGCAACTGGGACCCCAAAAGCCCAGATTCGGTAACTGAGAACTTTAAAAACAGAAAAATTGCAAATCTTTTTTTCAGGAGGAAATCTGATCTTTGTCTTCTTTCCTCCCTCCTTGTCTTTGGCATTGGAAACAAGGGGTTTGTAGGTAAAGCCAGCCAGGAACAGAATAAACATAAGGATGCACAGGACCCGCAAGGTGTTGTATAGGCCAACGGAGTCAATCAGAAGTCTCATGATGAAGGGCAGCGACACGGTGAACAAGCTGCTTCCAGCAGTGACGACGCCATTCACCAGCCCAAGGCGTTTCTTGAAATAGTGCCCGAGAATGACCAAGGATGGCTGATATGCAAATGAGCAGCCACAGGCAAATAAGATTCCATAGGTGAAATAGAGAGGTTCGATGGTGCTGTATCAAAAGAAAAAAAACCACATTACCGTTTTGTACAGCACTATGCTTGCATTTACCTACCATATGTAAGAGTTTTTCAATGAATTGACATATTTACCGAAGTCAGCTAAGAGTCTGTACGCACTTGTAGTTGAAATATATTGTGTCAGCTTAATTTTCGCCCACTGAAGATTTCATAGAATTCATTCAACAGGTAAAAAAGCAAAATTGTTTTTAAAGTATAATTACTAAAAGAAAGCTTTAAAAATCATTGTCAGGGTGAATTAGCCAAATATAAGTTCAACCATTACTGGGGGGTTGGGTTTTAGTTTTCCAAAGAAAATCATATTATTTTCATTTACACATTTCTTTGCTGTGCTAGCAGTTCAAACTGCACACTCATCGTGAACCCCCCAAAAAATCAAGTACTTACACAGTTTATTAAGAAAATACAAAAGTAGTAAGTATTACTAATAATGAAAATACATTAAAATAACAACAAGTTTTGGCAATACAAGACATTACTGGGGAATGATAGACCTTTTTTAGACAAACAATCCCCTTTTTGTTAAATATTCTAAATTCAGTGTTTTGATCCAGATATTGAATATGCTAAGAAATAACAGGAAAAACATTCATAAAGAATGAAACATTTCAGCTCACATTAAAGAGGATCTTCATCACAAGGTTCTCCACCATTACCATACAACTGAAATGGAGCAGAGCCACTGTATTTGATCACAGGCAGACATGTGATCTTAGACAGTATTTATGCAAGAAGTCTTAACAGTACGAAGTAACAGTGTTAGTATAATCAAACTAGTATTATAGTATTAATAAGTTGAAGAAAAAGTGTTTTACATTTAGATGAAGGAGGCAATGCGTGAGAAGTGTTTTTCTACAAGATTTGAGGTGGCATATGACAACTGTTTTTAATACTATGTTTTCATGAGCATGAGCTCTTTTCTATCAGCTAATACCTGTGTTTAAAGCAGTTACAGAAAACTATTTAACCTGTTAGGCAATATATTAACATTTTTTAACAAGTATGTCATATTTACATAGTGCTTTTCATCATAGGACATTACCTGCAAGCATCCCTCTGTCACAAAACACGCTCCGCAAGTTTTCCACGCAATTAAGAAATTCTTAGCAAATAGTATTTGGCTAACAAAAGCCTGACACCAGATACTCTGGGTTTGTGTATTATTGTGAAAAAGATTGCATAACAACATTCTTGCTTTCTACAGTTTCAAAAAGTGATTATACACAAGGGTAAGCCAGCAGAAACAACATAAAGGAGGAAGACCGGATTACCTTATCAATGGAAAAATAAAAACAGAGCTACAAAATGAGAGGAGGAACAAAATACAGTAAGCACAGAGAACTTATACTTCCATCTGTAGATTCATTCAAAGAGTTTGCAGCATGACATACATAGTAAAATATTTTCCTGCGTTACAAATACTCCTACAGCTCAGCTTCCTAAGCAATAAAATTTATATTAAGAAATCAGTACGTAACAAAAGCAGTAAATCATACTTTATCTACTGTACAGTATTTTACTTTTAGAACACTGACTTCTATATCTGAACTATACTCAATTAACTGATAACATCGCAGGCATAAATCATTTTAGTGTCAGTAGCATAAGAAAACACTACAAATGCACATTAGCATGGCATGTACTCAAATAAGAATTTACCTCTCCTCTCAAAGTTCTCCTTAAATTCTAAAAAAATTCAAATATCTTAAAATATTTTTAAAACCTTTAAAAAATAACTTCCCTTTGTGTGCCCCTTCTGCTCCATTGGATATCCAGGGAAACAAAGATGACAGCATTTTTTTCAAAGGAAAAGAACATCTCTTTATCAAAAGTTTTAATTTATAATAATAAAGCTGTTCCAGTATTCATCACTTAACACACTATTGGGAAGACAGACTTTTCAAAGACACATTTTTTTAGTTTTCATCTCACATGTGGTAACAAGTCTCTTAAACATATTGGTCTCTTCCACTGAGTTTCCTTTAAACTCAGTTGAGCAAAATATTTGCGTTTGGATCAAGCAAAAAGTAAAATAAACATCAGAAACTTGCTCAAGTAACAAGAAAACAAAGCTTTCTCTTTACCCATAAACAGAATTTATTCCAGGAACAAATATGAACACTAATCTCTGTACTCAAGTAGAATTATGTCTTTTTTTTCTGTGAATTTGTGGATATGTTTTTACATATTAGGACATATGCCCAAATTACACATATTAGCTCAGGCACAGAGCTACACAGCATGGATATTCATCCACCCAGATTACAACAAGCTCACAGCTACCTGGTTCAGAGCACAGGCACAGAAAATACTTTCACAAGTCTATCTGTATAGATGCCATTTCATTTATGTAGGAAACTCCTCTGAATTTTCTTTTCATTGTTCCTGTACTTATTCTGCTAAGTGTGGAAAAAAGGAGACTGAGAACTAGAGGTAATTGTAGCTTATTTTACTGCTGTTTCTTACCCTGTCTTCACTAACCAATTTTTGCTGATGACTAAAATAAGTCAGCACATTTCCCATTTCTTCATCTTCTACTGTGCATGTCCAATGAATCATCCATTCTTGAACTTAGAATCATAGAACTGTTTAGGTTGGAAAAGACGTTTAAGATCATGAAGTCCAACTCTTAACCTAGCTCTGCCAAGCCCACCACTACACCATGTCCCTAACCACCACATCTACCCACCTCCAAGGATGGTGACTCCACCACTTTCCTGAACAGCCTGTTCCAATGCTTGATAATCCTTTTGGTCAAGTAATATTTCCTAATATCTAGTTCAAACCTCCCCTAGAGCAACTTGAGGCTATTTCCTCTTGCCCTAGCACCCTGTCTGTCCTCAGAAGGCGTAGTGTCGTGTAGACTGACCCATGGTCAAGAAAAATCCAACGTTCTGTTGGTGACACCAGGCTCAGAGTCAGGTATTGATCTTCTGGCTCTTCCTTTTCCTTCTTGTGTTCTGATCCCTTAACCAGTCATCCCAAGTCCCTGAAGTCTCTCCTCTTTGGATTTATTCTGAAGAAGTTAGAGACATGTACAAAATGAAGTGTAGCATGGAGAAAATCCTCAACTTACCTGTTCAGAATTTTTCAGTAGCGCAAGAAACAAGATCTTTTAGTCAAGCAAAGAAGCCTTAAGTATATGTATCTCCATGTTTAGCCATTGGACCAGTAAGAACAGAAGAAAACATCAAGTTTGACTGAAACATTAACACATTCCTGGAAGTCCTACTGCATATTTATCAAATATAAACAGTGTTTTAAAAGCAAATAGGTGGAAGAGGAGAAGAGACAGAAACAGTGTTTAGGTACTTGCTAAAACACAGCATACGTAAAGAAAACATACAAGAAACTTATCCCGGACAAGGCTGTTGACCTTAAAACATTAGAGCATTAATCCTGATACATTTATACACACTGGTTCCTGTTAAATAGGGAGTAGGGAGTGCTGTTATAAGTTTGCACTACATTTTTTAAATTATTTTTGAAGTTGACATTACCACTTAAGAGTGTCTACGAGTGATAGCTTGGAAGACAAAAATTAAATCAAATAAAGCAAGGTTTCTATTGTAATGGGTAGCACTGCTTAGTCCTTCATATTCTGTTGATGGGACCATGTTAAATTAATAAAATAATTTGAATGTAAAGAAAATTTCTTACCTTACAAAAGAACTTGCCAGGAGTCCAGTAAATCCTACTGCAGCTCCAATAACAGCTACTTTTCGACAACCAAACAGGTCTGTGAATATGCTGACTATTGGAGAACAGAAGAAGATCATTCCTATAGAAAGAGAGTTCACCCATGCTGCAAAACAGAAAAAGACAGCATTTCAGAAAACCAAACTATTTCCAGCTAGTATTTGTTTTAGTTCAGCAACAAAATCACAGATAGAAGTGAAACAATAGGGTAACTATTTTAAAAATATTTAAATACATTTTAAGATATTTACCTAATGTGGTAAAAATTAAAAGCCTGACCAATTCACGTAATCAACTAGTTTAGACTTTATCAGTTCAAGGAATGCAAATCCCTACAGAAGTTATTATTTTCTTTTTTTAAAAAAAATATTCCTCCAGTGAGTAATGTAGTATTCCAATAGATCACTAGGCCATTAATATACCTCTAAGCTCCATATCCCCTTTTGACATCAATTAGCATATATCACTTGATTTAATTCTAGACTACAATGAGTAAACAACTGCATTTGCTGAAAAAAAATGTGACTTCATTACATAGATCTAGACCATACTGAATATTAATGAGTAAACTAATATTGATTGGCTTTCATACTGTAATACATTTTAGGAATATGATTTTACTTTAAAACTAAAAGAACTTGAAATAGTGCAACTATTCCCATAGATGATGTGAAAATGTGACTGATACTGCTCTGGCTTGATAAACATAGCTAAAACTGTACTTTGTTTATAAATTAATCTTTATAGCATTAAGATTCAGTTCTGGTGAGTACGTTGAAGTCTTAGCCAAAGTGTGGGTTTTATTCCTAAGTGTACGAAAAATACCTCCAGATAACTCAGGCACAAGAGAGAGAATTTGATTAATTTAAAATTAAAGACAGCTTTCAGCTCCACTTCATACAGATGTTTGGAACTGTATCATTTACCTGCTATTATCTAATTTTTCTTCCAATTACACTGTACTGATGCTATGCCCAACAGTTTTCCCAAGGCATAAAGGTAAATCAAGCTGCTGCAATAAAATAGTTGCAACAAATATACAGATGGGTAAATGCTCCCATCAATTTGGGGAAAAAAACTGGTCTGAACAGGTAGTGGGAAAAGCTGCTGATGCAAAATGCATTGAAAAAGATAATTTAACTTTTTTGAATTGTACAGAAGATGAAAAGAACTCTTTCAACCTAGAACAGGTTTAAAACTTGGTAACTGGAATTTGTTTAGAATATCCTTCATAAAGAAATAGTTAGATTAAGTAATTGTGATTCAGTGAAAAGAGCAATTAAAATGGGGGGATGCGGGGAAGAAGGAAGAGAGAACTGATGAAGACGACTTGCACGTATATCCATCAATATCAACACTTAGAATTAGTGTTATTAAAGCTCCAATGAGCCCTACCCATTGATTAAGGCCCTGCTATGCAAGGCACTAAAGAAAACAGAGCAAAACAAAGAAGCAAATAAAAAAAATTGTTCCTTCAAAGAATTTACAGTGTACATGAAAGACAACAGAGAACAGATGGTTAGAGAAAAACAGAAATGAGAGTACAAGAAATAAAACATTTCTTTTAGGGCAAACAATGATATCAATGAACCATGACCTAACTGTTTGGGGCAAGTGGGGGGATGTTATTGTGTTTTTTGAGTATGGGATAAATATAACGGAGTTTCAAGGCACAATTTGAAGAAGACTGAGATGTTTTTTATGCATATTTGCTGCACTTCCTGGGTATAATTAACCCAGACAAAATAGTCCTGCCAGACCTGCACCTCTGCAGCACAAATGTGAGCTATATGAAGGGAGAGCAGGAAGGACTAGGAAAAATAAGGCCCCCCATGACACTGATTGAAAGGCAAAGACCAAATTTGTCAAAGGTCTGACATTTCTCTTCCTCTGCACTCAAGTAAGGCTCCAATGCACCTTGGATGTGTGGGCAAGATATGACTTGGAGATCTGTCCCATGTTGCAGCACCAGGATTCATCTGTAAAGGCTGTAAAAATAACATTGTACCAACTACAATTTAAAGTGGGAAGCAGAGGGGGTAAATGCTCTCACACACCCTGGAGACCAGCCAGTTGAAAAGCTTCTAAAACAGCACAACTTCTATAAAATTCCGTATTTTTACTTACCTTTCCCAGAGTGAGCTATATAGAGACCCTGCAGTTCTGCTATCCAAAGGAAACTGCAAAGACAAGGCGGTGGAAAGTCCATAGGTTCTCATCACCCCCTCAAATAAATGGCAACTCCACCACCATCAGCAGTCCTCAGCACCTCTGCGTGGAGCAGTGCTAAGAGTCATAGATTACCTGTGCCACCCAGGCACAAGGCCAAGAAAAAAGGCAGCTAGAACTTGAGAAGGAGGCATTACAAGACTCACTGTCGGTTTTCATGGTGGTATGAAGGCACCAAGGAATGGCTGAACCTCCTGCCAGCCTTCCTGCCTAGGTAGAAGACAAGCCCACCAGAGATTATGGGTTGTGGGCATCCAATCTCACATAGACAGGTACATGCACCCTGCTCATGGAGATGAACAGGTAAAGAAAACTCTGTTTCAGTTGCTAAGTTAAGTAGCTTGCATAAACTCAGACTAAATTACTTTGGAGCCACAAATAAGAATCCAGGAATACTAATTTCCATTTAGCACAGGCTGTGACTCAGGCAGCATTCTCCTTAGAATAATCAAATAGATTAGAGTACTTTTTAATGGCTTATAAAGCTAATAAAATAATTGGCATATAAAAGCCTTAAGTGAAAAAGTTCAGCTCAAATTACATTCAATTAACAACATGCTGGCATTGCCTCTTGACAATTCCAGGTACTAATGAAAGAAAACTCTTTTGTTATCTTTCAATTCTCTCTTCTTACTACAACACAGAGGCAAAGCCTGAAAGAAAAGAAAGGTTGCTGCTGATTTTCAATACAACAGTAAAGGACAATGTCCTTATCAGAAGCATTTCAGTACAACACTGCAATTAAACTGGAGAAATGGGAGCCTACGCTCTACCACTAGTGTAAACCGGAGCCCTTTAACTTACAAATTAAAGTTAGAGACTTTTGGGTTCTACAGAAAGGCAACTTAGATGATGTTGGCATGTCTTGTATGAAAAGGGTGTTCTTTAATTAGAACATAGTTCGAGAACACTTACTGTATTCATCCTCTGAGAAATCTAGCACCAAAAAGAATTAAGATATAAACAGAACAGCCTATATTTAAAGTTCTAATTTCCTTAAGGCAAATAATTCTTGCTGGAATATGTTGATCCTATGAAGAAATTGATGGTTATAAAATATATTCAATAGATCCAAGTGATTTTTCGCTTTGCTCAATTAAGTTTTCAAGCATTCTCTCACTTTTTCACGCAGTATGAAAAAGGTACAATGAATTGTCTTCCACATTTTGTAAATAGAAGTTAAAACTGTCCCAAATAAATAATACAAAAAATTATAAATGCAACTTGTCAGGATAACAACAGCTCTCTACAGCAGTTGTTACATATTAATTAACACTTCTCCTCTAGGCTATTGGCTGCTTTCCTGGCCACAAGCTGGCTACATTCCAGAGCTGCTAATTCAGGTACTAATACAGCACCTAATTGCTACATATAACTGCATTCATATTCATATAGAAAATATTTTGATTGCCAAAGAAGGAAAGCTAATCCTAATTTAAGGTCTCACACCTTCTCTAAAACACTAGAAGTCAAGAATTAGCTTCTCAAAACACATAACTGCAGAATAACCAATTCCCAAGCTTCCCTAGAAGATGTTACAGATTATCCTCAAGATAAAAATATCAGACTAGAGAGCCTATTTGTGGTATCTATACTGACAAGTCTATTTCTATGCCATTGAAATACATAATTGACTACAAAAATAACCTCTACTACAACAATTATTCCAAAATGAAAACTCACCACTATATGTTCTTTTCTTAACAGTTCACAGCAATATATATACTTCATCTAAAACCTGAGTATATGTTCTCGTATTTCTTTAATTATTTCTCTGTACAACTTTGAAACTAAACCACCTACTCCACAAATATGCTGTCATTTTACCATGGGTTTTTAAAAAGTCAGCCATTTTTACATGTCTTTCATCTTCAGCGCTAAGTTTAGTACTTAATATCTGAGCATTTAGAAAATCAGTCCCGTAGTCACAGCTGGATTGCTTAATACATATTCATCCACCTAACTCTGAACCAAGCCGTTAAATGATTTAGTTCATTCTTTAGACTCAAGCACTAGGACTTAGGAGACAACAGAAAAGAGAGGATTAATACCATATCACATTAGAATGCTTTATTGTGCATAAATTTAAATAAAGGCTACTCTTCCATAGCATTCCTCTTTACAACCAAAATTCCTCTATGCATTACAGTAAGAACCTTATCAGTTTTATCCTCGCAGATGTCTTTAAAGTGGTTGGCTTAAGACAATAAAAACACCTTTCATTCTTTAATGAACTTCAAGTATTTTTTTTAATATCTTCACCTGAGAATTTCCTGGCCACAGTCGGTAAGAGAAGTGATGTGAAGAAAGTGAATAGAAGTATATTTAAATTGAGGATTCAAAAATCAACTCAAAAACATTTTGTTTCCCCACGTTAGAAAATTCAGATATATGCGTTTGTGTAACTCACGCAGCAACAGTAGTTTAGTAACAGCTCACTGGATGGTTTGCAGAGTAATCTGTTTCACACTGCACATACTAAGACAAAAGCACAGGGAGAACAAACTTACTGCATTTAATATAACAGATTCTCACATGCAAAGACCTACAGCTACACTGGTTTTAAGCACTTATAAAACTTAACTGGCCAAACATCCCCTAAAACAGCACCTCTGCTCACCGTCAGACATCATTCCTAACAAACAGTTCTCCCACCATCCCATTGTGTAACCAGTACAGTCAATCAGGCCATACACTGCTAATACTTCCTAAGTACAAACGAGGATGATGCTGGATAATGACAGATTCTTGTGCTAGCTCATAAAGAACAGAAAGTACAGAATCAGAGACAAACTGCTTTAGAGTCAGTCTCTTGATTTACAAGATGGACATCATACTTCTCACACTGAAAGTGTATGAAATTCTTGTTTTGTGGAAAACCCTGCAAGGCAGATTTTTAAGAAACAAATAACTTCTAAATAATTGTATAAAATGAACGATATATGACGTTACATGAATGGGAAATGATTACAAGAGTTTATCTCATGCTGACATTTGTGCAGAAGTACCTATTACAATATACTTATTATTCAGAGTTAACAAAACTGATTAAATAATGGCAGTAACTTTTGAAAGCTCAACTTCAATAATCTTTAGAAAGATTTTATGAAAATACTTGGAGAAAAGGGAAGGACAATGTTTACAATATTAAAAACTTCATGCTTCCATTAAGTTATTCTTGCATTAATCATAACTAATAAGGACATCTGTATGTACTCTCCCAGTCTCAAATTTCCTAAGCCAGGGATTTTTTTTTTTTCCCTAGTAAACAAATTTGGACATTACTGGTTTTTATTTTTCAGTGTATTTAGCAATATTCTGGTGATTTCTCCTCCATTAATTGCCATCTTTCTCATGGAACACATTCATTTTCAGCACCCACATGTCAAAGCAAACTACTCCATAACTCAACTATGTGTTATGAAAAGGACTTCCACATCTATTATGGCCATTTACATAAAAGAATATTGTCTTCAAAGTAGAAGATATAGCTTGGGAATTTGAGAGGCCTTGTTTTGGAGGGAGCAGAAATGGTTGTTGGAAGTTATTTCTGGAGAGAATTTACTCATCTCCTGCTAATATTAATAAATCCTTGCCTGCACAATCACTTTTACATAGCATTTGTTTTTAAGATCAAAAGAATTGCAATACTGATTTAGCCCAGTATCCTGTTTCTGACCACCACATAAGACTTAAACAGCATTTGGAAAAGGGCTAGCATCCTGCAATACTTTTTCCCTGGTTATGTCCTCCCAACATCCAGCAATAAGCAGCTTAGAAATCTCCTAAGTGAAAAGTTGAATCTAACTATTTTTCAGAAACATTTAGTTCCATCAATATTACTTCGGCTTCACTCCATTTTATTGTAATCAGTTACAGAAAATGTTCAGGCACCAGCATCACACAAAAAAAACCTGAACTGCCCTTTGTGTTGAACCTGTTCATGGTTTAATGCCTCTGCTGTAAGAAACATGAAGTCATCATCACTGCTGAAATTCCTCTGGCAACCTATGATTTTCTATGCCTTTATCAGATCTGTTCATGCTAGTTTCTTCTCCAAAATATCTTTGACTTTGTCTGTCTTTGTATAGAAGACATACTTCTCCCTCTTCCCCCCTTCATATTGAGTCTAATTGTATCATAGTTTCCGAGACAGGGTAGTCAGAACTGCATACAGGATTTAATACAGGACAAACAATCAGTTTCTGTGCTAACATAACATTTTTTCATTTTTTTATCTCCTACTATATCTGATAATGTCTCTTCCAACTCAAGTTATTCTAAGACACTAATTTACAGAACACTATTCCAAACCTCTGGTTCTTGAAAAACTGGATTCTGAAGATCATGTGAAACATCAGCAGTTTTTCAGAAAAAAAATTTAGGTTGGCAACCTTAGGCCAACTGCCCATCTCTTGTTTGTGAATCTTGAAAAGATGTAAAAACTCCTTCAGGTAAGAAAGAAAAAAACCAACAACTTAAAAACCTTTTTTTTCTCTCCTCCTTAAGAAATGAGAAGGAGCTGAGGGTACTCTTGAATTCTAATCCAAAGAGATCCTTACAAGTAGATCTCCTTAAACCTATTGTTAGCATTACAGATGTAAAGCCTCATTACATAGAAGTACTGTATATCTCTCCTGTTGATGCACTTTTTTCATCAATGCTTTTCTATTCTTGTTGCCTGTGCCCAGGAGCACAGGGCTACCCTTTGCCTAAGGCAGTCCAGATACATCATCCTCTTTCATCCAATTATGTATTTTTCTTTCTCCAAGAAAAAGCTAGTAATTTCCGAAAGAGGGACTTGTTCAACAGATGTCAGGTAACCAATGGTGCAACAGAACCATGAAGCCCTGCAAGTATCAGAATATTCTCCCATGTTCACAGAAAGCCTCTGTAGGTCAGCCTTCTGGAAATTGCCAACCCTATTTTTAGCCAACCTATCACTACCAAAGACAAAGTCAAATGACTTGTGCTATGTGTCTTGCTTACACAAGCCTGTGAAAATTGTTTCAGAAACTGCTCAGTAGCTTCTTATGAATTCTGAGGAATTAAATTAGTTGTGGGTGCAAAAGAAAGCAACTGAATTTCTACATGGCCATTCCCATTAATGATCAATCCACAGATCTCAGAACAGTATGTCAGTAGAAAAGGAAAGCTGAAGTTGAAATGCACACATTGACAGATTCAGAACTCCTACCATCAAAAGAAGTGCACTGCCTGTTCTATTCAAAAGAGATCTGCTGATCCCATTAGAGAAAGTATTTGTTTAAGGACCAAAAAGAAATTTATGACACAATGCCTCCATAGGACGTATCCTGTACTCTGCACTCTGATTACATGACTACAGCTTTCCAGTTGCTTACTCTCAAGGGTATAGTTTGCAGATGTCTGGGCTAGACTCTCCCTTAAAGCAATATTATAAAAAAACAGAAATAAATCCCAATTTAAAGGAAAAATTTAAAATACTTGTGGGCAATGGAAATTTAGCACAAGAAAATACCGTTTATTTTGGACACCAAAGCTATCTTGAACAGGCTGTAAGAATCAAATTTATCTATAAAGGATATAATCAAATTACCACAACGCACTCAAAGACATCATGGCCAATATACAAAGATTTATGAACCAGTGGAAGCATTCAACAGGAATACAAGACATTGCTCTTCTTTTTTCTTGTCTTCAAGCAACAAGTCTTTTATTGAATAAATTTATTACTGAAAGATACTGTTAGTCATAGCGAGTTGGAAATCAAGAACTATGTGGGGACTCCCTGGATCCCAATAAAGAGATCTTTGAACCCTGTTTCCATATCACAAGCATGAAAACATAACCGCTGTTCTCAGCAGACATTATCAGACAGTTGAAATTAGTTTATTCTGAAAAGGCTGAACTCGGATTTTACAAATAGCTTTAAGCTTTCCTGTGCTATTGCACAAGATATCTTCAGTATATGTGCCTTGTGAGTCCAAAAAGCTTCTTCAGATTTGTATGTTGCATCAAGATCAAAGTTGCACAAGGTAGAAAGAAGCAAAAGCTTTCCCATATGCTGCAAAATCAATAAAATAAGCTCACAAAGTAGGAGTAAGAAACAAGCCAAACATCTAAGTAAAGCATGCGCTGAGTTCTTCTAAGGCTTTATAGACCGTAAGTGTTCTCTGTCATGTGTGACAGACCAAGTGCCAGAAGAGATTCACGGATATCCTTAATGCAGTGACCCTCCTCAAGCTTGCCATTTAAAAAAATAAAACTAACTTTCCCTCTGCCTTCATAAGTAATGGCAACATAAGATCAGAATTTCTACTAAAAATCAAGTCTTTGTGAGCATAAGCAGCAGGAAAACAGCAAAGTCAGAAAAATGGGTATTCATGTACTGACAAAATATCCTGTATCACTACAACTAGCTGATTACTTAACTATCACCTAATTTACACTTGCTGTAGTAACACAAGCTTAGATAGAGTTTTGGACCCCTTTTTGCTTGTTGGTTCCCACTTTAACAAATCAACAAAACAGACAGTAAGGTGAATCCAAAGTAAGCATAATGGAAACTGATTATAACATTTTCTTCAAATTATAAGGCACAAAACATGAATCTGAAATAGTTAAAGAAAATTAGGGTCTTAGAGTCAAACAACTTTTACTACTAGAGAGACTGTAGATCTACATAGTTAAAAAAGTTAGAAGAAAATAAACATGCTCAAGTTAGTAAAGTTAAAACAGAAGCTCAAAAGTAAAAAGTGCACTGTTAGGCAAAATATTGCTGGCAGAGATAAGTTAAGCCTTCAGGAACCTTTAAGGGAAGGCTGAAGTTAATCATTAACAGAAAAACACGTGCATTTGGATTTCATGGTAAACAGCCTGACCTTTGACACTTTATAATAAAGTCTGAAAATGCTGTGGTAGGAAGAACAAACAAGGAACAAATCGATAAGAAATGGCTCTAACCGCTTGTTTTTCCTTTTAGAAGTCATACAATAATGTTTTCTGCTGACTGTTTGAGACAGCTTTCAAAGCACAATGTGAACACTTTTTCAACTAATAGCCTAAAAAATGAATTCCAGAACTGATTTCCAGGCCCATTTTTATCTTTCCTTCCCTCCCCTCAAATTAGTAATGGTTTCTGTTTTCTTTTTTTTTAAATACCAAACAGTAGAACACCGCATATTATGTTCTAGTTTGATTTAGGATTGGTAATCTTCTACATAATAAAATATAAGCTATGAACTTCAAAGACAACAGCCTGATTCGCCAGAAAGATT
Organism: Dromococcyx pavoninus; assembly: GCA_033558185.1. Lineage (NCBI taxonomy): Eukaryota > Metazoa > Chordata > Aves > Cuculiformes > Neomorphidae > Dromococcyx > Dromococcyx pavoninus. The sequence continues at coordinate 176,215 of JAUMJL010000857.1, forward strand.
TAGACTTAACTGCTCTCACATCCAGCAGCTATACACGCATACTCCAAACAGCTCTGCAAACAAACACTTCATGCAATGGTCTTATGTTTTAGAGCTATAGCATACATAAGACTTCAAGATACAAATTCCTACGTTCTTAATGGAGATACTAGTTTTCCTTTCTCCCACCTCACTTGCACTAGGGCAAAACCTGCAAATGAAGGTTGCCTTTTAAATGGCACAAGCATATATTCCATTCAACAGCATCAGAATACCTGTGAAACTATGATGAAGATAAAAACAGACAAGGTATCTTGCTTCACTGGTAAGTTTGGTACAGTCTTTGAAGCTCAGGAGAATAGTGTGTCAAACAGCTTAACTAACCCTAATCCATCAGAACTAGCTAAGAGATCCCCCATAACATTTCAATTACTCCGTGAGCATCCTCAAGAGATACTATAATAACATGTATTCTCCAACTATATCAAAACATATTTCCCTTATGTTCTATAGGTCCCTACAGAAAAATGAACCTTAATTTAGGTCTTAAATCCATATCTTGAAGGCTCAAACCTAGAAGATCTCCTAAAGTTACAAATCACCATTCCCAATTATCCACCCCAAAACAGTCATTAAGAGCATTACAATTAGGGCTTTATAGGTAAACAAGTCCCCATTTACAGCAAGGGACAGATTATTTATTATAAAGAACAATGACACTAATCAAACCCAAAATACTATCACACAGATCAAATAAAAAAAATAAGTGGTTCTAAGACAGGTCATTCAGTTGCTGTAGGGTAAATATTTTTCAAGGTAAGATCTGATTGTTGAACTTAGCATCTGCTTCAGAGGGCAAGAATCTGCATTTATAAGCAAGTGTCTATTTTGAAACTGGACATTTCAATCTAAAAAACAGACAAGCTTTGAGGCATGTGCCTACATTTAGTATTACAAGTACAAACATTGAACTATACATCAAAGTTCTGTCTTTGCAACTATAACATTGCATAAGTTATGTGGAAAACTACATTTGACTTTAAAAGAAGTAATCTCAAGGTAAAGTGAGGCAACAAATAAGAAGTTCAATATGTCTACCTTTCATAAAGAAGGCTTACTTTTTTCTCCCCCAATAATTAATAAATTTAATCAGTCTCATCACAAATACACCTCCAAAGGAAAATTTAAGTCAAAAACTGGACTACTTTTAAGTGACTAAAAATTAAATGGTGTTTTCACAGGCTGAGGGAAAAAGTGATTTTCTTTCCCATTCTCTTCCCTTCAAATACTGAAAACTTTGTAAAATAACAGGGGTACCATAAGTTTTTGCACAGCAAACAAAGGGATTAAAACGTTGTCCCTTTCAGAGGATTGATAGGAAGAGGAAATCATTTGCATGAAAAGCTCAGTAAGTGCAAATACAAAAAATGCACATGCCCTTCCTATCAGTTACACACACGGGACTCAGCTTGTGCACTCTGTAACCCTTGTGACCAAGTGAACCAGCCACTGTAACCCTTGACCTTGTTCTTCTATTAATAACTCATCTCCATTCAAAATTTTCAAGTCTGCCAATATCACTCACCGGGACAATAAACTATTTCTCATTAATTTAGCACCCAACTACTCAAGTAGTTATCTTACCAATCTGATTTCCAGCAATCCAAACAGTCCAGGTTGCCAAACACCTAGAAAACCTGAACAAATTACTACTTTGCACAAAGTAATTACACAAAGTAATTTTATCCTAGATATATACCTGATGAACCCTCTTGAAGTGACTGCATATGTAGTATTTCACATATGCAACTGAGATAAATCAGTTGGACAGATATAGGACATATGAAATTCATCTTGTTGAAGTACTTCTTAGAAGACTTGGAGTTAACATCTGTCCCATCTAGTCTAACATCCAGTTTGCAAAAAATCAAAAGCAGGACGTTATACATATTTCTATTTATTCATAATACCAACAAAATTTTGACTAGAGTCTCTAGACACTGCAAATACTTGCCACTGGTAACAGTTATAATTTAGTTGGTATTTACAGTTAGTAAAATATAAAAATTTAGGCAAAAAACTTCCTGCTAAACAGTTGAATCATCTTTCCCAACCATTAAAATGTTTGGTGTTTTGTTTTTTTTCCCTAAGGAAACACAACTCTCTCAAACATGAAAGCAAACACTCAAAATTATTTTCAAGGAGCACCATAGTTATTTTAAGCTCATTTTCTACAGCTGATAATTTGGATTTGTAGCCAGTTGACTTTGGCTGGAAGCCAGGTGCCCACTAAACTGCTTTAAGCTGAAGAGTAAGAGAAAATATAATTAAATGCTCATGGGTCAAAATAATAATAGAAAGAGATCACTCACCAATTACCATCACAGCTAAATAGACTCCATGAGGGAAAATTAATTTATTATCAATGAACTCAGAGTGGGGCAATAAGAAATAAAACCAAACCTTAAAATACCTTTCCCCCCAACCCATCCTTCTTCCCAGGTTCAGTTTCACTCCTGATTTTTCTGCCTCCTCCCGAGCACTGCAGAAGGATGGGGAACAGGGTTTGAGGTCAGTTCATCATAGATTGTCTGCTGCTCCTTCTCACAGGCTGAAGTTCTTCATGAACTGCTTCAGTGTGGGTCCTTTCCTCACGGTCATAAGTCCATGCACCAACCCTGCTCCAGCATGGGCTACTCTCTCCACACAGCCACATGTTTACCCAGGTCACCAAGTGTATCAAAAAAACCAGTTCAAACTCAGATTTTCATAGTCATTTTCATACAACTTGCATATTTTGCTCTCAGCACCAGGCTACTTCTAAAGCAAAACATCTCAATTTCATTTTAAAATACAAATAAATTCACAAGCCATTGAGCTACTTGAGAACTGGTTTATGATTTTAAAACTACAGTACTTCTTTTCAGCTGAAATTGAGATAGGGCACAAATTTTATATGTTGTCAGATATTAGGTGCTCTTTAGCATTGCAAATGGTCTCCTTTATCACACTGTTTCTACTCTGCAAAAAAAAACCTCGTTACACTTACGACATTCAATCAGTTCTCAAAATACTGATTACACCTCTAAAGAAATTATTTCTTCAGTTTAGTTTTATATAGGTAAAATTCAGTCAAAAAATAAAGGAGTAGTAAATACATCATATATAGAAAACAAAGAGTATATATAAACAATGATATTTAGAATAAATTCGCTGTTTAACTCAAGAGCACATCTTCTATTCCACTAATATTCCTACTACATTACTTACTCTTTTACTGTGGCTCCACCTGCTAGTGATCCTTTACCAAAACTATGATACCTGCTCCAAAAAAATCCCCAAACATCAAAGTTCGATTAGCAGATAAAACTTTCTGAAGATTGTATTAAACAATAGCTTTGCTTGGTAAAGATCCCACTATCTTGAAAACAAAACCAATAGTTTTACTGAGTATTTTGCTGTATTGTGAAAAATATCAGAAGTCCAAAGCTGCTCTTTATAAAATAAGTAGTTACAACAGCACAGAATTCTGAGCCAATGACACTGCTTGTTCATTTCCTCCCCTATTTTTCACCAATGCCTCCAGCTCTTCAGGCTTATGAGCAGCTGCATTAAAAAGACTCTTTGTACCCACCATGAGCAAACAGATACAGGCACATACTGTCTAGTGTCATTTTTTTCCTCTGAAGTTCCAGAGTAAAATATTGTTTATTACTTCCTTAAGGTATGAAATGTCTTTCTTAAGAGATATTCTAAAATACAATCAAGAAAACTGCTGGAATCAGTCATCTACTTCAAATATCTGATGAGAGGGGGAAGATCTTAAGGAGTCTCAGTGCCTTACTCCTTAATCATTCACTACATAATATTTGTATCAGTTGAAAAGAAGCCTAAATCCACCACCCTGCTCAGCAATTGTAATAGTCCTGCTTGAGCTGCACAAATCTGAAACACTCTTTCCTGCAGTGGCTCAGTCATTTTTGTTGTGTCAATGGCAAGAACTGGTACATAATCAATATAGAGATTTTTTTTTCCCCAGTTATTTTGTATAATAGTAATAGTATAGAAGAGTAATAGACTAGTCTAACAGTTGTTAGCAAAAAGTACTCAAGTCTTTCTGCTGAAGGATCAGTCTCCACCCATTAACATTGCACTCTAAGTTCTTAGAAGAATCTGAACGTTTTAAATTGTTTTTATCTTATCAGCTTGCAATCTAAGCACCAAGTAGCTTGGCTACTAGTGTTACTACAACCATGTTTAATTTAATGCTATTCCCAGAACAGTAACCACACTAAATCAGTCAAGGAATTACAACAATTTGCCATCTTCCTAGTTAGATCTTAACTCCAAATAAGTGAACTACTACTCTCTATCTCTAATTTTAAGGTGAAGGAAAACAATAACCAAAAATAATATTAAACCTAACAAAAATGCAATTACATCATAAACAGTAACTAAAGCCATATTATATACACAGAGATTTTGGGACTTCTAGAACTTCTAGCTCTTGTAATCATCTAAAAAAAGTTTAAGACACAGGGCTATTTCCACTGACAAATAAATTCCAGGTCCCAGGACAGAAAATGCATCAAAGCAAGGGAAAGTGTTGTTGTATTACATACAAAATCCTGAATAAAGTCCGAGTTTTGTTGTCCATGGAGAATAACTCTGTTGAGCTTGGTCCAAGGCCTGCTGCAGGCATCACTACTGACATGAATAGGTATCAGACTGTCTTCCACCAAGCTCCATTTGTGCCATATTGGGTTATGCAGGAAAAGACTATTGGTACACCTACAAAGGGGCAAAGAGGGGCAACAAAAGGAGGTGGAGCCTAAATGACATCCTGCCCTGGTTCTTCCCAGGCCCACAGCAGGAGTCTTCAGCCCTGATAGCACCACCCTAGCCTGTAGAACAGGCTTGAAGGCAGGTGGGGACCCAAGCTGCAGGCTCAGAGGAGGGCACACCCTGTCCAGTGCCTCCTCAGGCTGTCCCAGGCAAGGCTCAGCCCCTGTGTCCAGGTGTGGCACCCATAAGGCAAAATCAATGCCAGGGTGCTTTCAGGACTGAAGGGGATTAGTGTTTCAGTGCACAGGACACACTGGGGGATGCTATGGAAGAGCATTTAAGGATCACACAGAACTTACTATGGGATGTTCAGAGGAGTAACCAGGGAGGAGTTTGTGATCTGGGGAGCAAGTGTAAGAAAATAAGAGGGATAACAGGATAAACAGGACCAGTCCAAGTAAACAGTCTGATATTCAGTACACTTGTCGGGTCATGCCCTGTGCTGAAACAATGCAGCCTCTCCTGTCTGCTTGCAAAATTCCTTTCCAACCTTTTTCTGGTCAAAGGACTCTCCATTGTGTGCACACCCAAGTGTCTGAGCCCATTGCCTGGAGGGATCCATATTGCAAACACATACGTATATTATAGATAGACACACACGTTTGCAATAGCAGACCTCCATTCTGTTCAGCTAGAGAAGGGAGCAGTGTAAGGCCACTAATGCTCTGTTCAGATGAGCGTTACTTGAACATCTGTCAGTTAACCTATGTGGCCAGCTATGTATGAACATAAGTGTGGTGTACAGGTACACTCAGTGTGTGTGTGCCTCAATACTGGCTAGACCAGGGACACAAAGATTTGGCAGCCTCAATTCTCAGACTATTAGATCTGGCCTGATGACTTCCCAAACACTTAGAACTAAATGAAAAAATGCTATAGTCTTATTCAAAATAACTAGTCCCTTGGACCCTTCTGGTCCAAGCTTGTATTTTTTAGCAAGTTTGCACTTTTCCTACAAGAACAATTATTTCTTTCACCAGATCTGGTGAAACAGCCCAATGAAAAAACAGTGATACAGTAAAGCTTAGTAGAGCTATTTAGACAACACATTCCAATTTTGAAAGTTCAGTTTGAATTTCATCATCTTAATAAAGGAGTTTGTGTATATAGTGTCCCTTCAGAAACAAGCTTATCCTCCTGAAGAGCTGCAGTAGCACCTATTCCCAGCTACTACAGAGCTAATTCATGTGGCATCAGAAGCACTATAATTGGTATTGGGGGAACGGGGGCATCTCAGTTGCAGTAAAATAATGTCTTTCCCCCAGAGGTTTCCCTGTGAGTAGCTTTTATAGTGCCAAAAATAGTACTTACTAGCATTACTCTCTCATAAAGAGACCTCTGGGAAGCTCTGCACTTCTTTCCAAGGACTCTCACAGTGTAAGAAATGCTGCTAGAACAGAACACTCCTTGCCACAGCTGGAACATGTTAGGGAACTTGTCAGCTGTTCTAAACTACACCAGCCAAAACATCCAAGAAGCTAAGTCCAAAGCACCCACAAGAAAGCCAAGTCCAAACATCTTCATGTAATAAAAAGACTCCGATGCACTAAACAGAAACATGGTGCATGTAACATCACCTTGATAGCATAACATGGTGTAAAGCAGCATTAGGTAAGAGTTACTGGAGAGATTATTTCAAAAAGATATCAGCAGGTGTAATCAAAAAGCAAAACGAAAAAACATGAATTAATAGTATCCCTGCTCGTGTGTACACTTTCGAAGAAGTTTCCAGACAGACTGCAAATAAACCAAGTAAAAATCTCAAACCAATAGACTGCACAATTAACTATTAGGAGTGCAGACAGCAAAAGAAACTATTTTTCAATTATTCTGAAATTACATTAAAAAACCTAACGCATACTGCAAGTTTTCCTTGATCTGAAGTGTATCAAAGAAAAATATTAACAGACAGCATCCCCAAACCAGCCCAAAGAAAACAAAGAATCAACAAAGCCTGCTTGCTTTCAATTCACCTGTAGGGTGGAGTGCAGAGAAAGCTCTGTTGCTTGTGTTCTATTTAGTAAAAAGCACTAGGTGCCAAAGAAGGAAGAAACCAGCAGTAATGTGATGAGCCATTGGCCGTTCAAACCTGGTAACAACACCCTCATCAATACTCTAAGAATCCATCTTCAGAAGGTGGTGGCTGCTTTTCAGAGAGTTTGAGATACACAAGGGGTTTACTGTGCAATGAATACATGCTCAACCCATGAGAGGAAGCTCATAAGAATAAACTGTGATTCTGCGAAATGCATCAGGAATCTGCAAAGTATTGAGCAGATTAATAGGATATGGGGATGGGGAGATCTGCGAGTATGAACACAACAGGAGCCTGCAACACCAAGAACAAGAAAAGGATTAAGCTGATACAGCCCAACAGCTAAAGCTGGTGAAACAGTCCTGCATTTCCTCTGGCACCAGTAAGGTGGGAAAGCAAGAAAAGGTAGAGAAGGAAAAATAAGATTTCTTGGATGACAGGATAGGAACAAAAATATTCTCACAAACAAACTAGAGCCCAATAAAAAAAATTTGTAGCAGGTATGCTAATAAATAAACAATAAGTAATTTTAACAAGTCAATCGGTCTGATAAACATATTTTGGAGGTTTAAGAGGTAGTAACAGATTAGGAGCTGCTAGCATGAAACAGACAGGTGTTTTCTTTTTGTACAAATGTGGATACACTTTGTAATAGAAACAATAATATAGATATGATTGGACAATGAATGGGAATGCCTGGATGTGGAAACAGCAGAAAGAATAGCAGAAGGGCCGGAACCAGCAGAAAGAATAGCAGAAGGGCCGGAACCAGCATGTGTTTGAGGACACCTAGATAAGCAGATAAAAGATCACAAAGTAACTACAAATGGGTTCCTCAAAATACCCAGGTCAGTAAAACAAGGACTTCATTTACACTAAAACAAGAAACAAACTATAGACTTAAGTCGTTAAGGGATAATGGTGGGAAGATAAATAACAGGATTGAAACTGGAAAACAACCAAGACAGGCAGACAAAAGACTGAGTAAATCCTAATCACTCAGAGGTGGATCAGGATGAAGGGATCCTCCTCACTGTCAATTCCTATAGGGTACAAGTCACATTGAGCATATAGCTACTGCCCTAAGAACCACCCAGAAGACACGAGGATCTGATAGCAGGAACCTGTCACCCCTCATCTCATTGGTAGGATTTCCAGCAACACCACTTTGTCGCATTTGTCTGTGGGGTCCGGTTGTTCGACAGACTGCTTTGTACATGTGTCTCAACACTCATGAGTACGTGGGCATGACTAGGTGTATAAAACTGTGTGTGTTGGGAGGCATTTGGTTGGAGTTTTTTGGTGTGGGATTTTGGGCTGCTTTCTTTTAATGGAAAGTCACTTTCCTATTCTCCAAGTATCTCTGATTTTCTTCCTAGTAGCTGGTATAGTACTGTATTTTGGATTTAGTGTGAAAATAGTGTATTTATCTCAGCCCACAAGTTTTACTTCTTTCCCCATTCTCTTCTCCATCCCACAGTAGGGAAGGATGGGATAGCAAGCAGCTGCATGGTGCTTAGTTTCCAGTTGGGGTTAAACCACAATTAGTATATAACACTAGTTCATTGTGGAAAAACCTGATCCATGTACTTAAATGCCAATCCACTCCAAATTCAACACACTTTTGTAGCCCCAACTTAATCCTCTCCCAAGGTATTCCTGACTTACGAACCTCACAATCCAAAGACCAATTCAGACAACTCCATTCAGCAATACAAGCATGTTGCATTTTATTACATTCTAAGACAGTAACTTATGTGGTGCCTTCCACTAAAGCTAGACAATGCAACACCATGTCACTTGCATCCTTCTTAGGCTCACCTACTCAACCCAGTAGAACTGGCTAAAAGTAAGACTTGTTAAGAAGAAAGTGAAGACAGAAACAAAGTAAAGCTTATTAAAAAACAAAGGGAAACTAATTAAGACAGGAATTTGATCTAATAAATTATTCTGCACGAATAATGATCAGCTTGTCAAAATTCATAGTGTTTGTTCATGAAGCTCACAGCTGGAAACAGCAGGGATATTTCAGGTCAGGAGTGAGGTTCTTTGGCAAAAACTACACATAGCTTCTGCCAACACCACACTTAGCTTGAGGTAATGTTTTTATTTTCAGGAGCTCTGAAGTGACTCAATTTAAAAAAAGCTTACATATCCAATAATGAAAACAAAGGATTCTGGTAATTCTACAACCAGTTTACTCTTCAGATGTCATATGAGAAATTACAGAAGCTTGAAAATAGAAAGACTCAAAAAAGCAATGCTTTTGAGTATTTCTCTTCCTTTGGTAAAGGCAGCTAGAGACAGCCCCTTAGAGGACAGAGGACAAATTTATTGAAGTTTCTCGTACTCAAGACTGCTACATTCAAATACGATCAATCCTGCTCTTAAAAAGCCTGCAAAGATGACATAAGAGTATATTTCTTTCTTGCCCCTCACCCACTAGACAGAGACTATCTTCAAATAATTCTGCCAAGGCAAACAGATGATACCATACACTTCAATACTGGTGACTATAAATAACAATTTTCCTGACAGTTGGAACTAAATATCCTATAGGAAAAGGCTGGTAGGAGCTTCACAAAGAACACCTACCTTTTTCATAGCTTTAATATAGCTAGATACAAAAGTATCAAAAAAAAAACAACCCAAAAGATGGGGATAGGAAAAGATATTTTTATTCTTGTTTGAGGGGGGAAAGACAGAGCATTTCCGCATGTCAGAGATAAAACTGGGAATTGTTTTAAAAACTAATCCTTTAGAAGAACAAAGGCACTTCATTCAATTTGAGAAATTATATTTCTAATTGTTTTCCTCACTTTAAGAAACCACAATAAAACTTACAAGAAAAAGTGAAAGCTATCTTATTTTACAAGGTTTGTTTTGTTTTCTTTTTTCTTTTTTAAGGAGGATTCTCTTCTCCCCCCCGCTAAATTTTATTCTAGAAAGCAGCAAAACAGGTGCATTCCTTCACCATAAAAAGGAAGTTGTCTCCTCTGGTGCAAAGCCTCTTCAAAGCATCTGAAGATCAAGAGCTTTTGCACATCCGAAAGCAGCTTTAGATACTTATCACTCATCCAGCAATTATGAATCATGTGATTAAACACCTTTTAAAAATACAGAATTTACATATAATCACTTACTGAGACTTATCTGGATATGCTAAAGCAACATGCCATTCAAAATAAATCCAGTGTTAATTGCTTTCTACAGCTTTCAACTAAAGGCTGAAATCACAAAAGATTCTTAGAAAAACAAAGCTTCTATTGAACAAAGAAAAGCCCACCTGGTATGAATAAACTGGCTAAAAGAAACAAGACCGACTTCAGGGCTGTTACCACCAACATCCAGTCGAGTCCTCTTGTTTGGTAATACTAACAAATCACATGGCAAAGGGAGAAAGGCTGAAGTGGCAAAAGTCCTTATCTTGGACAAGAACTCAGTGACTGAATCCAAAGGGGCTTCTAAGTTTTGAGGGTTGGTTTGGTTTTGAGGTTTTTTTTTGTGTTGTGTTTATTTTTAGAGAGAGAATATATATATATATATGGAGGAAGAGCGGGGTATTTCTCACAAAACAAGAACTAGGTGGGACTCACAAAGGTATCAGAAAGCATAATTAGAACACAAGAAAGCGTGAATTATGTTAAGTAAATTCAACTGTGCATCCCCTACAACCAAGAATTTTGAAGTCCATAGGTATTAAGTGACATAGAGAAGCCCACCCTATATTAATTGCTTTTTTCATTCTCTCCAAGTCCAAATACCACTGATTGGCCAAAAGGGAAGAAGTATCAGTTACTACTTTTTAAGCACAGAACACTGGCTTTGATCAATTTGAAGCAGAGCTGATTTACATATTTCTGTCAGCACCTCCTGATTCCCTTTGGAAGAGTTATCTACACTGAAGATGCAACTTTAAAAAGACAGAAAGATGAACTCAACTCAAAAAGCTTTATGATCAGGTTTAACATCAACCATAGTCATGTCAGTGAGCACACTAACACAATTTACCTACTCATTAATCACAATAGTACCATTAAAAAAGCAGTAAATCACATTATCAGAGATGTAAGCTACCACTGCTTCTTATGCCATCATCTCAGTTTGCATTCAAGAGTTCTCTGGATGAGAACAAATTTTGTCTCAAGCATTTTAACAGCCAAGGACTAGGAAGCCTGGGAACACATGAATGGAAATTCTAAGGAATTAGACTTCTGTCTTGCACAGTAATCCAAAACAGTAACAGAATTAGTACTGACTCATTAATAGCATTAACAGCTATGTATAAAAAGTTCTTGACTTTTAAATTTTATAACATGCCTTTTCCCTAGATTTATGAAGAAAAAATTCTAGAACAAATTAATAGCCAAGATAAAACATCCATCAGATACTATGATTTTCTTAAGTTTCCAGTGGTATAAAGGTAAACGAAAATAAACTGTTTAAAGAGTATGTGGACCAAATAAAACTTTACCTTACTAGCTTAAAAAAGAACCTGGAAAGTGAAGCCCAGCATCAGCAAGAATAGCAGTCATTTATACGATCATATTTGCAGTCTCATTTGGAAAACTTTGTGCAATCTGACAGTTTAAGTAGCTGGTTTATATCAAAATTTGCAGTTTCAGGACCTACATCTACATTTACACTATGTTGCCAAACAAATGCTCTAGTCTACCACACAAGTATTATTTTTCATTCAAATAAAGCATGACAAATGCTTAAATTCTATATGTAATGCATAGATTCTTTTGCAGACATTAACTTCTTTGTTAAATGTAGAAGTTAAGTCATCTGGGTTTAGATCCAAATTTCAAGTGTTCAAGAAAGGTATAAAGCAATTCTAATTCACTCCAACTTAGCAATAAAAAGACATTAGAAAATACCCAAACAAGTAAGTTTCTATTAGCAGTAGTCGAAGAAAGCCAAACACTAATTAAAGCACTGACAAACTCAAAGACAACATTGATGAAAAAAGCAACAATATTCTGTTTACTCTGCTTCTGATAAGCTATTCCTCTGAGAAAAAAAGGCCAAGAATATGCAATTTTCTGGTTTGCACATAGCAACCGCATGTGCACGGTACAGGAGACCCACAAATTTGAAATCACATCCCTGCATTTTATACCACTCTATCAAAAATTAAATTCTTTCAAAAGTTATTTAATTAATATTAATATCAAAACTTAGTGTAATGACAAATACATATAATATTGACATATTTCGCTTAACCAGTTTTATGAACAAAACACTGGAGCTGGTGTCATGGCAGAAACAAATCTGAAAACAGCAGGCTGTGTTTGATTCTGCTTTTATACTTTCCTAAAAATGTGTATGTGTGCGCATTCAGAAACAGAAATTCTTGTATGCAAAAGGAAATGCTGTTTTCTGTTTGTGTGTTAAGGATAAAACAGTATGTATTTGTGTGTGTGATACTACTCCAGTTGGTAAAATCCCATGATATGGCTAATATCTTAGGATCATGAGACAGGCAGAAGATTTACATAAGATGGGTCCCAGATAATGATTATCACTTGTAATTTTTGTGGTATGGGACTAAAGTTTGTTCATCTGCATGGTTAAACAATAGTGCAATTTATTAGCATGACTTTTGAAAGGGGAACTGAGAACTCAATTTAATTAAGAAGTTCCATGTCAGATGTTTAGAGATACTGCCAATAACAGGGAGATTAGGAGGAGCTGAACAATGGGTGAACTAGGCAGGTAATTTTGGGGCTGATTACCATCAGGCACCCCTGAAGACCCCCTTGGAGCATGCACAGAAAGTGCAAGGAGTGACTTGGCATTTATTATAGTTACATGTAAATATGTGATTACATGCATAATGAAGAATCACAGTATCACAGTATCATAAGGTCGGAAAGGACCTCCGAGATCATCGAGTCCAGCCTATATCCCAACACTAACACCAACACCATCATCTAAACCATGGCACTCAGTGCCTCATCCAGTCTCCAGTATCACTTTGTGTAATGTTGTAGAAGTGAAGGCAACAAACCCCTCGAGGTGTGCTTGATTTAAGCAAAACCTCCAAGCACTGGGGATCTGAATAAAACCTGAATAAAAAAATAAAATAAATAAAAAATAAATCTAAATAAAACTGTGTCTCTTGGTGATGTAGTTATTGGCTTATTGACACCGGGCAATGGATTTGAATTTGTGGACAACAATACTGCTTTAGTCCTTAGGGGTACAGAAGAAGCATTTGACACAAACAAAATTTACCCAGATGAAGTCTGAAGATTCAGTGTGTTCCTTCCCCAATGTTTACATTGGCACTCAGAAGACAAATTACAGCAGTATTAACATGAAATTCTGTGACAACTTACTGAGATCACTTTGTCCTTAACAGAATATTAATAAGTGTCTTTATAAGGCAATTCTGTTCTATCTTGATACTTTAACAGTAATTAAAATTAATGGAAAGAGATTCAGTAAGGATTACTACTTTAAATTGAGAAAGATTCAAGCAGGGATTGAAAGACTGTCTACAGGAAGGAAGTCCAGTTCTCATCAACAGGTAGGAACATAGTGCATGGAAAAATTACTTCCAATCAGAGTATTTAACCTGAGTTAGCCAGGGTATTGTTATCCCTTTGATAGAATCCCTGTGGAATTTTGACCAAAGACCTAATGTGATAAACATTGTAAAATACAGTGCAAGAGAATCAGAAGGAATATCTCCCACTATTTGTAAAGACCAGCTGCAGAACAGGAATTTGACAGAGGCAAAAAGATTTTTATAGGTTCAAAAAAATGCATTAATTGCCCATAGCAACAATCTACAGAGACAGAAAGAACCCATCAGGTCAAAAAGAACCAGAAGCCACTTATTACTCCCAAGTTACCCTGCAAACACAAGATAGTGAAAATAAGTTAAAAGGCATTGTATTCTGATACAGTAAACTCCTAGGTGGATTTGAGGTTTGGTTATCTAATTATTTTGGGGCTCTGAATGTTTCCAGATGGGTGGGGAGGTCTGCTCCTACACAAAAGAAAAGACTCCAGCGAGGTCAAAGTAGTAAGGGTGCCCTAAGGGTACCGAGCAGCAGCTATGAATGACTATCAACACCTTCTTTCAGGATGTTCTCCAAAGGCAAAGGAGTGATGACCACCACTGGCAAGACTTTCAAATACCCATACCCTAAAGACATAAATCACAAGTCCACACAGCTATCAAGGACAAAAAGGATTTTGAAGGCTAACTTCCTGAAGTTATGGTCATGTAATGTCACAGGGTAGACTTATCTAGAGCTAAAAAGCATATGCCTTCCTCTATACATGAATTAGAAGACAAACCCAAAATGAGAAAGCTACTTCAAACCCAAAATGGTTTGGCAATTTGAACAGCAATACATACTTTATCTTAAGCCACATGTCTTATCCCTGTACTGCTGGAAACACTGACACAAATCTCAGTCTTCAGCTTAAATTTTGTTGATAAATTATACTAAAACCCAAAACATAAAAGATAGTATCTCCATGTACTACGCACACTGCAAGGTTCAACAGCAATAGCTAAGAATAAAAAATGAAAGCTCAGCTTCTCTTCATTTGTGGTTAACCTTTTGAAATAGTTCACTAGTTCTGACAATTCTATAAACTTACAAAACTAATTTATTTAACAGCTAAGATCTCCTGCTCAGCAAGCAATTATCCAAAGATTAGTGGCTGGTAATTTATTTATTCCCTTCAATGAGCAGAAATAATGGGGATTAGGTTTCTGTGACTTTAAGCAGCTCATGCTCAGTTACTACCAGATGCTCAAAGTCATCACAATGGATCAGAGCAGGAAAATACATTAATTGGATTAAGTGTTACTTTCACCTTTCTCTCTTTTCGATTGAAAATGGAGAACATTTTACCTCATTTAGTATGAGGAATGTGAAAGTAAATGGAACAAAAATAGTAAAACTAGTAAAATAACAGAAGAGTAACTCCATTTTCCTGCATTTCTTCTCTGATTTGAGAGCTTGGAAAATCAAAGAGTTGCAAACAGCTACAGAAACTGTAGAAAGCAGTGCTTCATACTAGCAATTTGCATCAGTAAAGTATTGAGAGCCGATACATACAGGAAGTCAGAGACCTTACATCTTTCTGCTGAAGATCAACAGCAACAAAACTAAATCTTGAGATAAATTGTCTAGATAACATTCTCACTTAAGGGGAAAGAGTGAACAGTTTCACAACAAAAAAAAAACTCTAAAATACTCTTCAAGTAATTTTCTAATAGAGCAGCACTGATCTTTTCAGATGCTGTCCATATACAAGTAATAAATGTTAAGGAAAGAATAGTCCTTCATTTGCATGCAGAACCATGGGCGTGCCACTGGTTGCCTGCACCTGTTTAAACCAAAACCAGGCAGCATGCTATTCCAACAATCTATTTTCATAGCAAGTGGTCTATTTTCAGAGAAACTGAAAGCATTACAGTACAAAAGAAGTAGAATGTTCAAATTAAATACATTATAAAACCAGTAGAAACATTTTCATATATAACATAGATTCAGCATATACGAACATGAATACAAGAGATCATCACATGTAATATCTTGGGTTTCAGATTTGTTTTTTTCCAACTGTTGCTGTATCTAACCTGTAATATCAACATAACCCAAATATACAAATCCTCTTATAGCAGAATACTTTCAAATTTTATTTGCTACAATGTTAAGTATTTTCTTTAGAATAAGGAAACCTTACCAGAATGGTTCCAGCTAAATCCTAGTCAGCTAATGAGACCATTTCCTCCTAAAAAACCTCCAAATTTCAATTACAAGTATTTGATCATCTCCATGAGATGTAACTGACACATGACTAAAAGTTTCAACTAGCATATTAGCCTAGCCAGCACTTTAAAATTAAGTTAGTTGACTGGCTGGTACCAGCTGGCATCTCCCAGATACTTTGGCAAAGCATTATGCCCAGCCATGACAACTTTCCAAGGTGCAATGCACTGCCTCAGAGAGGAAGCAAGTAAGTTCCACTTACTACTGAATGAAAGGCTCAGCATGAATTGCCTCTCCCAGACATAGGATGTAACAGACTGTCTGCCCTCTATGTATGCCAGGGGTTCTGTAATCCTGCCAATACCAAAACTGGAAAAAGAAAGGTTACAGAAGCGAAAAATTACACTGAGCAGCAATACCTTGCCTCTGAGAACACACTTGATCAGTCAACCTTGGCAGATTTCTAAACTACATGTTTCTTGATGTATTCACACTGGTTTTGTTCTTCTCTATAGTTTAACTTCGCATATCAACAAACCACTAGCCACAATCTCGCCTGGAAAAGCTGCCTATAAGTGCCTCATATTTGGAAATGGATGAAAATAATGCAGTGCCTACAATTATAGTCTAAGTATCAGGAGCTATATAAATTAATTTAAGCATTGCAACTACAAGATGAATTTAGCTTTATTTGAGGAACAGAATCATACAAAAGCATTGGTCACAGAAACTCAGCATCAGCCTGTTTTCCATATGCACATGAAGAATTCTAGAGCAATTAGATGTTGAAGCTCATGGATCACATGGAAAACCATTCAGCAAATACAGCTGAATTAGTAACTACATACAACATCGCAGCATCAAACATTTCTAGAAGGCCTTGCTTTCTGCACCAATCTTATCAGGTTTTGATAAACCTGCAAAAGAGAAAATAACTGACAATAAAATCCCTAACGATCCAACTAACTGGGTTTGTAAATGCAATCTCTAACTAGCAGGCACTGGTGTGCACATTGGAGTGCAGGTGCTGTTAGTAACAGGTGTAGCATGCACTCACAAGTGTATGACAGTATTTTTTGTTGTGCCCATCAGCAAAACCGAAATGCTCAGGATCGGTACAGGACACTGGGGTGCTTTAAGATGAGACTTGAATCCAACTCCAAGTGCAGCTGTGTGAGTGAGGAATCAAAGTTCCTATTAGAGACAGTGGAGATCTAGTCAACACAGACAGGGTAAACTGCAGTTTCAGCCCACCCTAAAGCTGAAAACGGCATCTGAGTAATTCTTCAGATTCCACAGAAGATACTGACTAGATCTCCATCTACTGTAATATGTAAGTTGAATTCCATAACTTGCCAATTCTCTTCCTGTGTAACATCACTCTTGCATATTTTGCTTCACTGGCCGAAAGTGACCACCTCACCCAACATTCCAGTACAGCAAATCAGACAAGCACAGCAAGGCAAAAGGAAATACACCAATAAAAGCAAAATACTCATTACTGGTCCAGTCTCATGCCAAGAATCACCAAATGACTGGCACCTGAGCCATTTAGGAAGGCTGCACTGGACTTATCATGCCGTTCAGAACACAACAAAACCTTACATCCCATTTGCTTCAACAGTTCCACAGTGACCCAGATAAATACAGGGGAAAAAAAAAAGGCAAGAAAGGGAACAACTATATATAGTTTACCTATTTACGATTTTAGCACAAGCCAGAAATAACTGCTCAGGGCAAAACAGCAATGATAATACTTTGAAACTGATACTTCTTAAATTGGAGACAAGCATATGAACAGACTAGGTCTAAAATCCTATGGTGTTGTTTTCTATCACAAAACATTTGCAATATCCTCTAGTTGAAGGATTATGGGGTTTATGTCACATAGGTCACATATGTATAAAATTAAGGTGTTACTTACCTATTAAGCAGGTTACAGACTGAAAGCCGAACACCCACCTTAAGCTCCAGAACATGAAACATTATCAGAATTGATTCTTAATTATATTGATGTGTATTTGATCAGAACCATCACTGTTTTGTAAAAGAGGGAACAGTGCCAAGAACTATGTTGATAAAACTTAGCATTTTGTGTCTTAAAGGAAAAAAAAGCATTACTTCTGAGAAGATCCAATAGATGTACTAATCTGCTACAATCACACCAGCCAGAGATTCACAAACTGGTCACCTTGTCCACATTACTGTTACCAGTCATTTCTAAGGCTAAATATAACCACTCTTAATTATCTGTTAAAGTCCATTGAGTCACTTCTATTTCAGATTTTAGTTTAACACAAACCAGGTTTTAAGCCATTATATGCAAGCTGTGGTATCTCAGTCAGAGAAACTATTTCTGTTTTTCTGAAAGAGAACAAGTATGTTGAAGAGCAATTACAGAATAGTTCACGCAGTGCTCTACGGAGCCCTACCCTTGTTTTTAAAGCAATGTCTTGATAAAAATTAAAGCCTTTGCATTCTAAGAATACTGTTTGTAATACCAACATCTTCTGCACAGTAAACACGGACCACCAATCTTTCAGGCTGAATTCCTATTCCAAAGAATTAGCATTCAAAGTTTCCACAGAATCGACAAAAAGTGAGAATTGCTAAGATTTATCACCTTCAGAAGGCAGTGTGAAACTTGCAGCAAATTTCCATCTTTAATTTAAATTTGCATCCTTTTTTATTCTGACCCATGATTTGAAACCAACAGGAATGTTCTTACATTAAGCATCTACATCATTTTTGCTTGAAACTCCAGAATAACCACGTAGGTCTAGTCATGGCCAATATCAAAGACATAATACAATTCTTTGTCTACTACTGTTTATAGCACCACACTTACCTAAGCTGATTAGGAAAATAAGCATCTAGAAGACTACTAAGAGGGACAGCTCATAACACAGAAAAGAAACCTCAGTTGCTCGGAGGCAGCCATGAACGTATTTCAAAGAACAAGCAGCAGAGTAGTTAGTAGGATATCTGCCTGTCCCTACCTATATTTTTCCAATACAATTATCCTTAATAAATAGTTAAAATACTTCGGCCAATTGCCAAAAAAATTAATACAGTATACAGTCGTTTTGTCACAGACCTTCATAGAGAGGCTGAACTTGTATCATATAACATACATTAATAGTAAATTAAGTCACAATCATTTAGGTTGGAAGAGACCCTTAAAATCAAGTCCAGGCATAAACCTAACACTGCCAAGTCCACCACTAAACATGTCCCTAAGCACCACATCCACACTGGATGGTGACTCAACAACTTCCCTGGGCAGCCTATTCCAATGTTTGACAGCTCTTTTGGTGAGATTTTTCCTAATATCTGGTTTAAACCTTCCCTGGTGCAACTTGAGGTCATTTCCTCTCATGCTAAGTACATTGTACCACAAGCATAAAACTTAATACTGCCTGGAAAAATGAACTGAACACTGTTAATTTCAGGACTAACACTATTTGAAATTAGAAGCTCATGAAAGCATTTTGTGGTATTTCTTGAGAATTTTCACGCAGGCAAATCAGTTTCACAGCTCTGAGGTCGCATGAATTGCATGCAACAATTTTCTTTGCCTAATATTATAAAAAGCCATAAAAAGCTAGAACACAGAAGTTGGGTAATGCTGACTAAACTGGCTGCATACAAAGTCTAACATCCACACCAATTTTTTTGCAGGTCTACTCCAGCCTTGCCACTAAGCTACCCAGTTCTGTCCCAGTCCCCCTTCCCCTTACACACCTTCAAGGGTCAGTGATTTCACTGCATGAAACTAAACATTCATTAAACTGCTGTACTATGAACAAAAGAGTGACACGTACAGAGGTGTAAAAAGTAGTTAGTGCTCCATGCTTCAATTTGTAAAAAATGGGGTTATTCTGATAGGATTAGAAAACACATCTCAAGTTTGCACATCTAAGCTTCTAGAATACTTCCTAGTGTTGATTTAATTTTCCAGATTACCAGCTGCACTCAGTAGTGTCAGAAATTATAGGATAAGAGTTCTAATTTCTTTCAAGTTTGGAATGCAATTTGAGTTTTCAAGAGCCTAATCTACACAAATACTTCAAAAGTAGGAAATTACTTGAGGTATAAAAGAAAATTTCAAAATTACTTTTCTGCACCAAAATCAAAGGCTTTTTTTAAAGCACCTACCCTCAGTTTTGTCATGCACAGGACAACTTAAAACAATGAATTCACACAGCCACAGACAGTATGAATGAATTGAAGGAGAATCAAAGAGTCATCATATAAATTGTACACTTCAGATTTGAAAAAAATACTGTTATTTAGCAGCACTACATCGATTCATGAGAAGGTTGTTCCTTTGAACCACGACACATACCACTGAAACCAGTCCAAAATATGCACCATAGTTCAAATTCTTGATTTCAGTCTCACTTCCTTTGAGGTTAATAGTATCTTTAGGTAAAGCACCATTACCACACCTTCTTTGCTATCAAAAAATCAGCAGCAGCATTATATAGCAGCTGATGTCACCCATCAATTCAAACCACTCAAACTACTATAGTACATGCTAAATATGGAGCAAACTGACGATAAGCAGGCTTTCATTCTCACCTATCTAATCCATCTATTTGAATTCCAGCATGTTTAATTATAACACAGGATCAGGTTACTGTCCAAGTAAGCCCTGGCTGCATGGCCCACCAACAATCAGTACTTCTGATTTCTTTGATAGGGCAATACAGGCCTCCTTAGGCAAACCAAATTAGTTTTACACCAGCATCCTCGTTCAACTGTTCATCCTGCATACTGCTCAGCTGCCATCCAGACTCTAATCTAGAGCAAACTAAGCAGCTCCTTAAGAGACACCTGGATAAAACATGCATATATATATATATAAATTAAACAGGACAGTCAGTCCTAGAACAAAAGGGGGCTCTGAAGTGCCAATACCTGAGAGAGTTAAGGATCACCTTTTAATGAATACTAACATTCTCTTTGCTTTTCTTTAATTCTTTGGCTCTTAAGCATTCAATGCAACACAGTAAAAGCCAAGACTAGCACTTCTCTATTGGAACAATCCATTCTTGGTGTTCTAGTTAAGACTTTTAGAAAAGAGCAGTTTTCTTACCTTGTACACAAGAATACTGTTCCTGGTCATCATATAATGAGCTTGCAGCTATCAAAACTGTTTTGTTTCAAAAGAAAGGATTGTTCATTCCTTCTAAACTGCAGAAGTGGAAAGCTTATAGAACAGAGTTTAAGACATTCTAACATAGTGTTTTCTGCTTGCTCAGAGTTACAGCACAGATAAAATAGTTAAAATTATTAAAAGTTTTAAAAATCTGACAACTGTGGTATGAACATACTTATTTACAATTAACTAGAAAAATTTTTTGGTACTTACCCAATGCATTTTCTATATGGAACCTTACTACTGAAGCATCTTCAAAACATGGCTAAAACCCAGACAACAAGCCAGAAAACAATCCGATTTCACAAGTTATTTGCAAGAGGAAATAGTTACAGATTAAGGGACTTAAATTAATAGCTAGCATGTTTTAAATTACTGATTATTCCTCACATATAATGTTCTTACAAAATTGCAAAAGAAAAAACTGTTCTGAAGTACTTTGAACTTAGGCATGAAGTACAGCTATACCAAACAAAGCACACTGCAGATTTCCAAAGAATTCACGACTTCTGCTTATACAGCAAAAAGGCAACAAGAAAGTTGTAAAACAACTTGCAGCCCAAGTACAACACCACCACCACCTAAGAGAGATCATATTCCATGGGATCATAGACACACTGCTAAAAGCAAGAAGTGGGGCTGAACATCCCAGTAATCCCTTCCTGCGTGTGGGAACTAACACTGATGATATTTAAATTGTTCCCATCCTTGCTCCTATCCAGCTCCCATGAAAATTAACAGCAGGATATAAAACAGAGTTGCTATTATCAGAATAAATTATCTATTTTACTTCCAGAAATCTAATGTAAGATCACAAGGGAATGTTTTTTCATAAAATTATCCTTCCTGTACATATTTGCTGAAGGTTAAACTGGAGTAGACTAAGGCTGCACTAACTATATGCATTCACAGAACAAAAGGATTAAAAAATTGTGGAAGATAAATGAAGAACCTATATTATTCCTTCTGCCTCAGTGGGTATTCTAAAATAAGTCAGTTTTATTATCAGTGCCACATTATCTGGGGTGCAAATAATTAGTACATCTCCTTCCTTGTAGTTCACAGAGCAGAAGCAACTTCAAATTTGGCAATTACTTGCTGAGCATTATAGATCAATGTTGATCGAAAATCCTTATTTTACTTAGCAACACAAAGCAATGTAATTTTGAATTTTATTAATATTCTTTTCATTTCAAAGCATGATTTTTGAGGTGTAGCAGTCTATTAATAAAGTTTTTTCATCATTCAGACCAACAAACCCTTCTTTTCCCTATGATGCTAGGCTACACAAGATTTGGAAAAATTGTCTTAAAAACCCTGAGTAAGATTTATATATGTATTTGTGAAAATTATTCTGAAGATTTTTTTAAACATTTTTTAAAAAAGAGGCTAGAAAGTATTAAGAGTTCCAATTACAAAATTCTTAACATTTAGCAAACTAAAGATGCTGTCATGTGACTGATCAAATACTTCTACCAATCCCCAAATGTTTTCTAAATATTAATAAACTAATCCATAAATCTAGAAACAAGGAACTGAAACAAAGATGGTAATTTCCAAGAGTAAAACAATTCTACACTAAACCTGATCTGCCACTCAGCTCCTCAGTTGATTATCTGCATGTGGCTCTTCAAGCACTAGGCACTGGTACATTTTGCTAAGTCTAAGAAGTCCATTCATGAATACACACATTTTGCTGACTTCCTCTTTAGGCAGCAGTTATTTAGATTAACTCAAAAATCAGGAAGGGATTTGAGAACCTCAAAGAATGGTAGACAAAATGCATGAATAAGACAACACTAGACAGGCTACAGGGATCAGTTAAAGCAAACTTGAAGAGCAAGAGCCACTGTACATTGGAAAACTTCCAAGGAAACAGAACTCCACTGAATGCAAGTTTAATAAAAAGCAAAAAGAAAAACATTAGGTTATATAAATACTGAAAACCAAATAGCACAATGTCACCATAGCACATCACATTTGAAATATGACACACAGTAGATTTCTTCTCTGTATTACAGAACATTATAGAAGCATCAGAGATGATGACAAAGAAATAACATTAACTGACAGTAGGAAAAATGGTCCACATGAAACAGAACTGTTAAGACTTAAAAGACTTATCAAAGGGAAAGACATAAGGAGACACGTGCATGAAAATGTATCAGTTCCAAGTCCCTTTGTCTGTAAGGGAAATGACCGATGAGAGACGAGCAAGCGATCCAGATAAAGTCTTTTCAAAGTTAAGGCTCCAAAAAAAAAAGCTTCTTCTGCTACTTGGAAATCAAACCAAGTTTGAGTTTTCATCCATCTGCAGAAAAGTCTAACCACGTGATATTGCTGCTTACTTGGATTAGAAATGAGAGCGTTCAAAACCAAGAATTTACATACACCCTTTAGAAATTGCCATTTAAGGATCAGACTGGAAAACAATTTTAATACTACCTTAAGGACCACCAAACAAGGCATTTCTCTTATGAATAAAAATAAGCCAAAACAGTTTCATTTTAACACTTTCATCTAATTTTTTAAAACATGTTTTAAACTGTTCTAATCTCATGTTTAAGAACTCTTCCATCACTTTGATGCATGTAACTAGATAGAATAGCTACAGGCAGGACGAAACTACATTTAGCTTTTTAGTGTTGTAACAATGTAATACCTTCAAGAGAAGGCCATCTTTACTGATAAGGTTACACTAACAGCAAATTAGTCCTCAGGACATCCAGTAACATTTCGCTTTCATTAAACTTTTCACCTTGTGAATATATATAGTAAAAACTTAGTATTTAGGTGGGTTTGGTTGAATATTTTAGAGGGCGCAGTTTTGTCTGAAAGGCAGCACACTAAAGTTCATGACTTGAGGCACACACATTTAATGTGGAGTGGTGGCAAGAGCCAGCCACCTTCAGAATTTTACAGGGGTATTTAATTCCTGTGAAATGAAATACTGCCTCTAAAGAAGCCCACAAAAAATAAACTGATAGCCAGTTGTCAGGCACATTAGTAAGATTATTCTCCCTAAGCAACCAACTTGTTGCAGGTTAATCTGCAGTCGAAATAGAAAGAGATGGAACTAATGTGAATTCAGACGAGGAAAAAGACAACCTAATTTGCAGGCACAAGGTTAATCAGCCTGCAGACTTATCAAGAGGACAAGAGAAATGGTCCAAAGACGGAGGCATAAAGAAATATGTGCATGAGTGTATGCATAAACAATAGTGGTATTAACCATTCTGTCCTAAGGAGAGACAGCATGCTTCAACTTTCCACTTTGACTCAGTCGTAATTTCAGCTACTCCAGAGTCTTCATTTACATAAATATTTATTATCACAAAGCCGGTCAAAAGAGGACAAAAATATGACTGCAACTGAATAAAATAAATCATTACTTTCACATCAGGTCAGTTTTCAGCAAACCTGTTCCCATAGCTGGTTTCCCAAATGGTTCCAATGGCCACAAAATCATGGCAAGGAAGGCAGATTACAGCAGCACTGATATTTATCACACCCAGTTTTTGTGGAATAGCATCCTTCATTGCAATATAATCCTTACAGGCCAAACTGTTACACAGCAGCATGCTTTCTTGTACCTCACACAAATTACCGTCCTTGTGCTCTGATAAGTAAGTCAAATTTGGAAATAAGGGTTTTTTTTTTAAAAAAGAGAAAAATAAGTCAACTGCTCTCATAACCCATGAGACACAGTTCCAGCTTGCCAAGCTTCCCAATTTACTGAAAACCACATCCCACAGAACTAGAGATTAAAGAGATGTTCTGAAGGACAGTTACAGAACAAGATCTTGAATGGTAACAAAACCAATGACGTGGTTTTATCTCTTAAGGAAAGCTCAGAAGACAACAAAAGATTCAAAGAAAGAGTAAAAGAAAAACCCCTCAACTTCAAACTATTCTATTAAACTAAAATACCAGCCCTTGTTGCTCCGCAAAATTAAAGCGCCATGCAATGTAGTAGTTCACTTGTTCTCAAAACATGCAGATGTCTGTAGTCATCCAACAATTTTCACACTGAGTGTAAGAGACTGATTCTTTGTTGCTCCCTTAAACAACTTGGTTTTGACTGCAGCAAAGGCAGTGTCTTCAACATTATCTCACTCTCCTAAGCAGCCCAGCTGCACTTGCTGCCCAGAGAGGTCATGCTGCAGCCCTTCTGGTAGGGAGAGCAGAGGCAGAACAACACCTTGGACTCACAGACCCCAGAATCCCCCCCTAAGCCCCCGCAAAACTCAGTTCTAGAACTTTCCTAGAAGCACTGTGCAGGCCTACCAAAAACTATAAATAATGCTCTGGAAAGGGAGCCATTTGCAGCAGTGCGCTTGCCATCCTTGGAGAGATAAGAGCACCTTGCACTTTTCTCTCTCTCTCTCCCCCCCTTTCCCCTCTTTCTCACTTTCTTTTCCCTTAACACAGTTTTAGCAAGCTAATGCAAATCTTATCCCTAAACGCCCGTAGAAATAAAGTCATTTTTGGACGAATCATTTGGCATTGCTTTACCTTCATTTAGCCTGGTGGGTACTGAACCCATAAATTTTATGGGAGACCAGGGTCTTACCTCAGTGACCCCTGGACTGTCCAGGCTGGGTTGTGACACCAAGTTACGGCCTGGATATGACAACAAAGGTAGACTTCCCCTCCCTGCCCTATCAGACTTACAGCAATCCAGCTCCAAGAGCCCCAACAGCACTGACCATGTGAAGCCAGCTCAGTGAACTACCAATCATTCCGCTACCAAAGGCAAACCAAAGTAGATGCATACAAGCACACAGATAACCAGTTCAGGCCAGCTGATGCACTATCTTCTAATAACACTTCATAACACAAAACAAATGAGGATACGGAACAGTAATAACACTACATACTAACAGTGCTAGGCCATTTGTAGAAGTGAATATGAACAAACATACAGAAAATAATAGAGTGGAGTTACAGAACCAGTGTTGTAAGTCAGAGAACAAGGAGAAATTAAACTAGTAGAACTAGTTACCTACTTTTAAAAAAAAAATAAAACTCAGTATTTTTATCTCTGTTGCCACTAGCATCTTTGTATTTATTTGCTTTTTGAAAACAGGTCTCTGTACGTACACACACAAAGCTATACAGTAGTGGCATCTACCAAGAGAGCATCACGCGTGACTAGATGGGGCTCACATGCCACATCTGTAGCAGATAAAATGGGTGCTGGCTCAGTGCTCCACATTCCTCTGTGCCAATACCAACACAGAGAAGAACCAAGTACTCTCCCAGCCAGAACCTAAACTGGCCCCAGAGCCCAATCCTTTCCCTTCAAGGATGACCAGACTACAAATGCATTTTAAAGCCAGAGGCCTGCTAGATCTGCCCTACTTCCAAGGGCTAAGGGCCTCCCATATTTCATTGCCATTGTGTTTTTCCACCCAACTTGTTCCACAAACACAATGAGCTATGAAAAATGAACAGAGTAGTTTCCTGAGACTTCAGGCACATCTTTCCAGAAGTTCTATACCTATGCTGGGAGCTTTCGCTCTTCTGTAGTTGTGCATCAGCTAGCTTTTGAAAAAACAAAAACAGCTACAAAAGGAAACAATGGAAACGCTTATCCACTGCATTACATAGGCAAAGAAACAAGCTTTTTATTAATATGAATACTAATATACTGTATATTAGTTATGTTCAAAATTTTTCATTTAAAAATATGAATTATAATTAGATGCCCCTTAAAGAGATTTGTGACCTGCAGCACAAGTTCCTCCATGAACCCTCCAAAATCCTGCAGTGTTAATTGTAGTTATTGATCTTATTTATCTGGTGCCAATGCTGCATTCTGGAGATAGCCTTGCTGCCTTTGCCTGTATTTTGCTTCCTTCCACTCCTTATCTGCAGGGCAGAGTCACTTCTTGACTACATCCTCCTCTCTTCTGCCTCCTCCCATTTTGCCTCTCACACTGATAAATATCTATCCATCTACCAAAAATAACAAAAATAGCACATACCACAATTACTTCATTACCTCTCATTTTGCCTTACATAGAGAAAGATATCCATTAAGAGACTGCAAAATGTTATTATAAGATAACAAAACTATAGGAGAACGCCAGACAAGAGAACTACTGGTTGGTTCCAAAAGAGCAGGCACACAAAAACCTGTGGCAACACCTACATTTCTGGCAACATCCAAGTAATCTTGTAGTTAAAAGAAGTTAAATTCTGTAGTACCCTGAATCAACTGCAAGATTCCATAGACACCTGGGGTCTCAAGACACTATGTGGAATACTCATGCCCCCCAAAAATAAGCACTTCAGAATTTAAAGAAATATTTTTTCAGAAGTATATTAAACTTCGTATTCCAAAGCAAAACCACACAGAAAGAAAAACTTTCATTACAAATCCCAGTTTTCAAATTCATTAAATCTGATCCTAAGTCAGTTTCCACTGCCACTTCTGAGTCGCAAACAGTCTGAACACAAGAGACTAGCTAGATTAAGTATTATAAACAATAACATAGGAATGATCACGCTAGGGTTTTCTCTAACACTAAAATCATACTGACCTTACCCCATTAGTCATCCTTTTCCTTCCTACAGCATGCCAGCTAATCCATCGGTGTTCAATAAGAGCTGCACTAAGGGCCATTTGCCATTTCTGATGATAGCTCCCCTTTATGACAAGCTAAATATTGTATCAGAATTCATTTAGTTCAGTTCACTCTTGGTCCTATCTTTAGCAAGATAAAACACAGCAGACAAACAATTTCTAGGTGATGAAGTTCAACATTAATTTGACAGCTGCTGCTTAGCCCTTATGGTGCTCATACTCATTACAATACTTTCAGGTATTAAAAGGAAGGATTCCTTTTATCTGCTGATTTGCTTCTTACAAGAGGCACTGTTTCTTCCTTCACATGCACAAGTCATCTAGCCAAGGCAGTTTTCTTATCCTATTTCCCCCAGTTTAAGCCCATTTGGATTTAAAAAAGCAAAATGAGTGTTTTCTGTACTCCAGAGCAAATCTGACAGCAAAACAAGAGGCAACTATAGTTGGGTTTTTTTAATAAAATAAAAAAGAAGTGATGCAGGAGGTGCTGGCTGCATCCAGGACTCAGAACTCTTTCTGCTCTTCTAAGCAGAATGCAAAACAACTAGGCTATAAAGCCAGGTTCCATCTCCCCATCCACTCTTTTCTACAGTTGGGTAAATTTTCAAAAATATGGGTGGAGCACACCCCGAATCTAAGATCACCAGTGGTGCAATTAGTCTTCTGGAAGGTATTTCAGTTCTCTTGATTATTTTGACTACCGCACCATTACCTAGAAGTCATACTTTTTTAAAACACAAAACTATTTTCAGAGATCATCACTAGAGAAACAGATCCTCGGAAAAAGGAATTACACCTCCATACCATGAATTGAGTATAAACTACCCATGTGTTTCTGCATTTCTGACTGGTCAGTGGCTCCCAGCTCAGTATGCAAAAACGTGCACAGCTCCTCCTCCAAACATCCTCCTTCTCGTGTACAGGCTAAGGAGCCTAGGCACCTACTTCTGGATGTGCATGTCCCTTCTGTGGAGCAGGCACTGCCACACTCCATATTTCTAGCTCAAGAACACCTAACGATACACCTCAAACAGCACCACAAACAGTTCAAACACTAGAGACCCCATCACTTAACACTCCGAAAATACAGTCAAAACAAGGGAGAAAAATTTGCTCCTACATCTCAACTTTATACCCATTTATTACAGAAAACATATTTCAAAACTCTTTTGAAGGTCTGTAACATTGCTCTATACTGAGACATTTACCTAGAAGGCTTGCATCTCTGCAGGGCTATGTAGCTGGAACACTTTTTTTTCCAGTACAGAATAAAAACATAAACCAAAATGTTTGTGTTTTTAATATTTCATTTTAATACATAAGCTGCCTTTCAAATAAACTAACTTTACTCTTTACGATAAAAAAAATCATAATTATTAAGTCATTATTACTCTGTGAGCCAAAAAAACTGCACTTCCTCAACTTACAAGTCAAAGTGTTCAAGACATCTTTCAAAGAGAACTTACATGAAACAAAACATATGCTCCCATTTGAATTGATACTTATGTGACTAGAATGATTTAGCTTAGTACCAGAAGAGTGAAGATTTGGTCGTGACAGTACTGTTATTTCTTCAGAGTCATTAGCTTGCCTGGTGAGGTTTAGTATATTGATTGCAGCAATAAATCTACACATCAAAATGCTGGTTTGGGCAATTGTTAAAAGCCCATTCTTAATGCATTTTAAGTTCTGCTATATCCTGCTCTTAATCATTTAAGCTAATCATTACAGCAATGACAGCAGGGGAATAAAACTTTCTGTGACCAAGAGTGTGCATTTTTCTCATAGCGCACGATGACAGACGCCTAAAATCCTGCTGTGGAAGGAGAATACACCTGTTCCTATCCCTGCAGCTTCTCCCCCGACATCCCAGGAGCTTGCTGCCCGAAGCCCTGCCTCCGGGGCACGGCTGTGAGCGCAAACCTTCGCAGGGAAGACAGAGAGATACTGAAAATGTAGGCAAATACACTCTAAGACTCGTTTAGGAGTTTTAGAAAGCAAAATCCTTCATAGCAGCGCTGAGCACGTGAGGGAATGATTTCCATCAATTGTGTAGGGAGACAAGCTAGGAACAGAAGACGTGTTCCACTTACAGGCATGTGTATAAGTCTTCCCAGGAATCTTAAGCATATTCTGTTACTTTCCAAGGAATAATATTAATATTATTACGAACTTCACAATAGCCAGATCTCTGCTAATTGGGGCTTTTGAGACAGCTCTGTCTGACCTTGTATTTGAGATAAAGACCGCAAGTAGAGATGATTATGGAAGACACGTCTGTTCAGCATAATCATACTTAACACAAGCCGTTATCATTTCTCAAAATACGCTGTCTAGAAAAACAGTTTGAAAAAAAAACACGCTATATAAAAAAACCCACGCTATCAGAGCGGCATTCTGTGTAACTTCCAAATAACACAGTTACTTAGATAAAACTTTACTTTAGCTTGAATAAAAAAATTCCATTTTTTGTTCAGAAGGAGTTATCCCGAGTTTCCTCAGCCCAGTTCCACGTGCTGGCGGCGGGGCAGGTTCCGTCCCGGTCCACCCGCCTGGACCGACAGCTCTGGATGCCTCCGGACACCAGGAGCGACTGTCCCGCTGGCAGTGAGAGCTACCGGCAGGGGCACGGTCTCAGCCCGAGATGGGGAGGACCCGAATGCCTGGAAGCGACCCCCGACCCCCTTTTCCCTCGCCGCCTGCCGCTCTCCCACCTGTTTTGAATGTCAGCTGCTTGTCCTCGTCGCCGCCGAAGAGCTCGAGCATGGAGACGAAGAGGACTCCGCAGGAATTCTGGATGCCGAACACGGCGCCGTTGCACCACATGGCGGCCAGCATCACCACCCAGCCCCAGCCGCCCTCGGGGGGCTCTGCGCCCGCGGGGCCGGGACCCTCCGCCGCCTCCATCGCCGCTGGGCTCTGAGCTCCATTCTCACCGCCCGGCGCCGCCGTGCTGCCGCTCCCGGGATGCCACTCGCCGCCGTTCTCCCGCTGCGACTCCATCACCGCTGGCTGCCCGGGCAGGGGGGGTGCGGAGGGGACGACGGGGGGGTCCCCCGCGCCATGCGGCTCCAGCTGCGCTCTCACCGGCGCCATCCGCGCCTGCGGGACCGGGAGACAGCGAGACCCTCCCGGCGCGCCGCTCCTTCCTCCTCCTCACGACCCTCTCGGCTCCCAGCCGCCCACCTCAGCCCCTCTCCGCGCGAACTGCGTGCATCCTACTGTTGCTCTGTCCGTGCCAGCGACGCCGCCCTGCACAAGCCCACCCTTCCCCCTTTTCCCGTCGCCCTGCACACACGTGTGCCCCCCCCTTTTCCCGCCGCTCTGCACACACACACACGACCCCCCTCCCCTTTTTTTCTGCCGCGCCGCCTCCTCCGCCGTCGCTGCTGCTGGAGCCACCACTGCCGTCGCCGCCGCTTTATTTTAAAAAGGGGGCTCTCGCGGGGGGCGTCAGCGGGCACGAGGACTTCCCTGCGCGCTGATTGGCTGAGGGGAGGGAGGCGGGAGAGGCGAGGCGGGGGGCAAGGGTTCCTCTCCCTCCCCTCCACCCCCCCCGCCCGCCCTCCATCTGCGTGGGCGGGGCCGAGGTGGCGGTAATCGGCCGGGCAGCCGCCCTGCGCCGCTCGGGGAGGGGGGAAGCGGGGGTGGAAGTCAACGGTTAACGTTTTAACGGCCCCGCTTCCAGAGCCGAGCGCGTTCTCTCTCCCATGAGGGAGACGGGCAGGGTGGTGGAACAAACCCCGCGGTGTCCCTGCAGCAGCCGGGGCCCGAAAGGAGGGGCTTGAAACTTAAAATCGATTAAAATAGTTTAAGAAGACCACCCCGAAACGCTGAGTGAAGGCCCCCCCACGCCGCACCTCACGGCTTGGTGGCCCCCGGGGCGCGCTCACTCGCCCACAGTTCCCCGTGGGAGCTCGGGGCACCCCCGCACCTCAAGGAGCTGTTCCCTCGGGGCACCCTTAGCACTTAATTAACAGAAATTAATTGTGAAAGAAAAGTGTTAGGTACCTGCAGCATCAACATTTTCATAAACATTTCATAAATATGAACCTCTTCTGTCTCACATCCAGCATATGTGTAGCCTTTGCCTTCATCATCAAATTATTTCATTTTATTTATTATGTTTGTCAACAGTCATCTTTTTTTGTGACTTGTAAGGCTTGATGCTCCTGCTCAGCAGAGGAGTGCCACCTCTCATGGATTTATAGAACTGTTTGTGTTGGAAGGGACCTTAAAGATAATCCAGTCCCACCCCCCCTGGCATGGACAGGGGCACCTCCCACCAGACCTGGCTGCTCAAGGCCCCATCCAACCTGGCCTTGAACACTTTCAGGGAGGGGGTATCCACAGCTTCCCTGGGCAGCCTGTGCCAGTGCCTCACCACTGTCATCATGAAGAATTTCTTCCTAATGTTTAATCTAAATCTTCCCCTTTCCAATTTAAAGCCATTCCCCCTCATTCTGTCACTACTTGCCCTTTAAAGAAGTCCCTCCCCAGCTTTCCTGTAGCCCCTTCAGTTACTGGAAGGCCTCTATAAGGTCTCCCCAGAGCCTTCTCTCCTCCTGAGGCTGAACAACGCCAACTCTCTCAGCCTATCCTCATAGCAGAGGTGCTCCATCTTTGTAGCTTTTCTGGACCTGCTCCAACAGTTTCGTATCCTTATGTTGAGGATAAAGTAACAGAAGCTAATTGTGAAAGAAAAGTGTTAGGTACCCGTAACAATATTTTCATAAACATTATTTTGCACCTATGAACCTCCTCTGTCTCACATCCAGCACATGTATAGCCTTTGCCTTCATCAGCGAATTATTTCATTTTATTTTATTATGTTTGTCTGACAAACAGTTATATTCTTCTGTGAGCGTAAGGCTTGATGCTCCTGCTAAGCAGAGGAGTGCCACCTTTCCCAGGGATCAGATGACAGGCTACACACAGGAGCGTATGGTACAGCCCAGGTTACCACAGTCTGACATATGACACTGTGTCTGGTCAGGTCAGGCAGTTTGCTGACTCCTCAAGGCTCAGAGATGTTTATTCTTCCCTAGGTATATACAGATTACTAAATGAGAACAAGGCTGAGAGATTCAGCAGATCTTCCTTCCCTGGACTGATTACTTCAGCTTTCACATTTAAAACTACAGCGGAATGTAACTGAGCTGGAAGGAGGGGTGAAACTGCTTAACCCCCATTGTCTTCTTTCTTTTTTTTTACAAAAATACAGCACTTGCAGACCTCATGAAATGTTTCCCACTTGCACAGAGGCATCGGCTCTTGACCTTTCCTCCCCACAGCCAGCAAAGTGAGAGGGCAGGGAAAACTGAGGCCAGGAGTGTTAAATGACTGGCTTTTTGACCTAGGATCCTGCTTCCAGACTCTCAACCACACATCTGTTCATGTGTTTGGCAGCTACTTATGTTTTCAGCAGCTTGGGCCTGATGAGAAAGAGAAGCTTCTTGAAAGAGGATCAGCAGATATAATCCGCATACTTCATCCTTCCCCGTGAGACCTGGAGGGGTCAAAGCAGCTTCTTGCATTTGCACGCTGCGCCCTATTTCTTCCTTCAGAACCCAGGCTGCTACTGCTGTATCAGTTGCACCATTCAACTCTATGCCTGCCTGTCAAAGCCTCTTCCTCCTTCTTTGACCCTGAATCACCTTCTCCCTCCTGCCTACCAGTGGCCACATGGAGAAACAAAACTTATTCCAAAATAAAGCAGAGATTCATAAGGCTATGTTTTGTGCAGAACAAATTACTCAGTCACTCTCCACATGAAGAGTAGCAGCTAAAGAAAGAAAACCATGTATTGACATAATGAAAGTCTGTGCAATAAAGCACATCGAATATGTGTCAGCATTCAGAATGCCTGGCTTTCAGAATTAATTGTCCTTTGTATTTTTCATTTTGCATGGTTAGTGTCCTCCATTCTTTTAAATACTTTAATATTTATTAAAAAGTTTACAACCAGATTTATGATAATTAAATTATTTGATAGATGCATTAATCTTGCTGTACACTCCCTTTGCCTTGTTAACCATGCCCACCTCAGTTAAACATAAAAACATTGCATGTACACATACAAAGCAATAGAATACAGAAATAAATAAAAGCCCATAACAAAACACAATATAGCTGTATGAAATACATAATAATTGTCGAAGCAAAGAGAGAATGTTTGGCTGACCATTGAAAAACACATCTGTTCCCCCCAGGGAATAAGTTTTAATGCTTATGAAAAAAACCCAGGCCTCTCATAAGTTCAAATACGCTCAGAATAGTTCATAACCAATTTGATGTGCAAAAGTTAACACTTCACGTTCTCCAGCAAGCCTTTATCCAGAGGCTGTTGTGCAAATCTGTTGAGCTTTCTTATGATAAATCAAGCTTCATCCATTATGACAACTTTGAATGGTTATGACCAAGAGAATCTTTTTTGGAACTAGATTCAATCTTTATTATGTTTGTGAGCAATGATTAACTTAATTAAACTTTCAGTTGCATAGGAATAAACAAGGGCAAAATCCAAGACTGGATCTTAATGCAACCGATCGGGAGGGCCCAAGTTCTGCAAGTGTTTAATATGTTCCTAACTCTTAGTTAGACTCCTCAGATCACTTCAGCTGCCTTCCCGAATAGGGCTGTGTGAGCTGTATGGTAAATAGACTAGAAAGCTTGAGGGAAGAACCAGGTATTTTCTTCTGTTTTGGACAATTCCTTTTTTGGCATGCATTTCAATATAATATGTGTATACTGCAGTTTCACTTCCCTGTTTCCCATAAAATTGCAATGAGTATTCCCCTCTCTCCCCCTTTTTAAGATAAAGGATGTATTTAAAAAAAAACCAAACAACATTGTGAACATATTATGTGCAACTTCAACTTCTGGGCATTTTTTAAAACAGGTTCTATTTTCCAATTCTTAAATGTTTCTTATCCCTGATTAGTATGAATTAATGATTTCCCCTTTCTCCTCACATTGTTGGGACTGGAGAGTCACAAAATCTCATTCTTCAGTACATCCAGTTTTTATTAATTTGATGGGTATAAATATTCTGCATGTTCCTTCAGTATTCTGAATCTCATTGTCCTATTGCTGTTCATCCAAACTTAAACAGGGGTTTATGTTATAAAAAAATTAGGGCATGTAGGGCTTTTCTTTACAAGCCTTAATCAGATATCTAGGGAAATGTTGCACCTCTTTGCTCTTTGGTACATTCTGCTCCTGTCAAGAACTAAATCTTCCATTTCAAGAGAGGTCTCCTGAGATCTCAGCTATTTCCCTAATAGTTACCAAGAGCAAGAACAATAAAGGCTTACTCTTCATAGTCAGATGATTTGCAATTCCCACCTTCCCTGGAAAATGTACTTTGCAAACAGAATATGGGCAGACTTGAATGCAGTTTAATTTCTAAACTTTTGTAACCCAAATAATTCACAGTAGAAGCCTAAGCATTTAAATTCTTCTAACAAAAAAATGAAAAAAAGACTATTTGAACTTGAAAAAAAATACTAACCTTGGAAAGATATGTAAAGGGAAAACCACCCTTGGTGGCTCTGTTTTTTTAAGCCCTGCATGATCCCAAGAAAGATAAAAAGAAAGAAGACAGACATAAGGTAATTGCCATAAAAATAGTGACTCCTATGCAGGTAGCTATCTAGTTCAGCTAAATTGCTGTTATATGTAAGCAAAAAAAATTATGAAACAAACATTAAAACAGAGAAGAATGTGAAAAAATCAACTGAGAATGGATAAGCTGAGAAATCTGATGTGAGAAACACCTTGGTTTTGTCTAAGATTTTGTGCTGTTTACAGTAATTTGCTTATTTTACAAGTTATATTAAAACTCTACAGCTGATAACACAAAGAAACAGCAATTGTGCATGCAAAAGATATAATGCTTGCAACAGACATCTGTTGTGGTGGTACTTAAGTTATGTCTATTTTAGGACCAATATATAAACTGCCAGTGCCAAAGGAGGAATTTGTCCTGTTGTTTGTGGGCTCTCAAAAGTCACGGACCAGGAAATGGCTGGCAAACCTATCTAAAATTCTAGCCAGCTCCTTATTAAACACTCACGCACCTTCTCACAAGCTATTGAAAATAGCCCAATACTTCAGTAGCTCCCATTTGCAGCATTTTTTTCAACCATAAGGAACGTTTTGATTGCCAACTACTTAAAAAAAACCCAAAATAGCTGAGGTATACTGTTAGTGATGTATCAAGAGAGCTTTTTCCACAAATAATTTTATTTGTAGAGCATTTTAAAAATTATGTGGTATACTGCAAAATTAAAGTGGACAGGATGCCAAGCCTGAAGAGAACATGCTGAGTTTAATTCTTCCTTCTTCTGTTGATCTGATAAGAATTTGTACTGTAATCCATGAAAAAGCTATGCCCACATCATCCAGAAAAAAAAGATCTTTAGTTAAATGCCTAATTTTGCTACAAATTTGCAACAAGCAGTACAATAGAATCAAACCCAACAAAGATAGGAAGTATACAGAGGGGACATGAGACTAACACAAAATTATGTGACCACTTAGACTAATGCATGCTCTTACCAATTAAGCTTTTCTGCTGTTTAATTTTCAGCTGGCATTAATAATGCACCTATTCAACAGAAGGGTTTGGCTTTAAGTCAGAAAGATGAGATAAACAGGATAACCATTAAAACACAAAAACATATGGTATCACCAACTGCGTGAAGATCAACATTAGATTAAATCCCATTCAGTAAGCAGTGTTTATGCGTCTCTCAGCCAGACAGGATGTTCTGCTGATGTTTCAGACTGGGCTCCAGCTGAGCAGTATGAAATACAGGGACTGCGTATCACTGCTGAGGCAAGTGAGTCACATTTTCAAAGCTAAAAAGTGCAGTACTGTGAGAACTACTGAGAGCATCTAACCTTAGTTTCAGCATTTGATAATACCTGCAGTGTGTTTCCTAAAGTGTTATTGTTTCTCAAAATGTTTTCCCTCCTACTTCACCAATAACTGGAGAATTTTTTTCTTTGTCCTTTCGTATGCAAGACAGCAAAGTGAGAGAGGGAGACAGAGTAACCTAAATATCTAACTAGTGAAGCTGAGGGTAAGCAACAAGTCTGATTCCCACTATGACATTTACTTACTTCAGACTTCTCTAAATGTTTTAACTTTTTAGATTCACATAGAGCATGTGTTACAACTCAGGTCTGGCTCCTTTACAAATTAAATTCGGTTTTAGGTTTTCCTTCAATGAAGTGTAGGTGGGACTTGACAGGTTGGTATCAGGGACATCATTAACATAAGGTAGACAAGTGATAGTTACTAACTGTAAAAGCCCTCTGAGCCTGCAAATCTCCTCTTGCTCAAAGCTGAGGTTTTTACAGCAGTCTTTCAGTGAGATTCCTCTAGCCTGCCTTGACACTGTCTCTGTTCTGAACATCTGATCAGAGCTGGTCTTCTACATAGTGTTGGGAGGAGGGAACAGGGAATTCCAGGGGACAAATTACTTTGAACATTAGCATTTATGATGAGATAAGTGATATTAAAGGAGCCCAAATGACTAGCTTAGATGTAGATGTGAGAACTCTAGGCACCCAAAACTTAGTGAAATTAATTCCACCCTCAGATATTAAGTTGAAGAACACCTTAAGATACTTTTTATTCAGACCCCAAACATGGAATTTGTTTTGATCTTATTGCTAAATGAGGAAACATGAAGAATACATTGTCCTAGTATGATCATTCACCTCTTTCTTGGCAGTGAAATAGCTAATGCTGTTGGCAAGATTATCATTCAGCTTCAAAGTTAACATCGCTTTCAAATGAGCAGGAGCTGCTTCAAGCCATTGTTTTATGCTGTCTTCAGGCTTGGCTTGATACCACTATCCAGGTCAAATATTTCATAGTGCATCTATTATCATAGCATCTAAGCACCTCAGAGTTCCTTCCTTTGTTTACCTAGATTTAATATCTTCCAGACCACCTTTGCAATCTCAAGAACTCAATTTTATTTTCAACAAAATTTCAGAGCATCAGAGACACAAAATTTTTATCAAATAAACCCAATGTGCTTGTTGTCTAGAAGCAGATTTTGGTCATCTGCTCAGTTGCTACTCAATTGACTTTTCAGGTTGCGAAAAGTCCAAAAACCAAAGAGCTACTACCTCCACCAATACAACCTAAGTAACAAACCATCAGGAACAGAAGTGACACTAATCTTGCTTGCTTGCATTTTAAGAATTCTAATTTCTATTCAAATTTATTTGACTTTATCACCATTTTCTTTTTGTCATTTTTATAGTGCTTCTGTATCAAAGGCAAGGGTTAACAGGTGTTAGTGGCCCCATTTCAAGATATGATTTACAACACTGTCAGCATTTTACTTACTAGATAAGCAAAATTGTGTATCTAGGTGAGTCAATTCAAATATTAAGGCATATTAAAATGTTAAAGTCTTCAACGTAGAAAGCCTGCTTGCCTTTGCAAATTAAACAGACTTGTGCCGAGAAATACAAACATTAAAAAACCATGACATTTTAAGAGTAGTATAAGGTTACTAAATATATCAAGGAATATTTTCAGGTTGTACATATTTGCATCAAAATAGTTAAACTATACAGAACATCTTAAATATATAATGAATCACTTACAGTATATTACCTTGCAGGTGGCATAGAACTTCATTTCATTCTTCTTTTCTATTCACAAGGAGTTGCTTTAATATACAAAGGAGTAACAGAAAGGCAATCTTTCTTCAATTATTTTTTAAAATTATCGTGCTAGCTCTAAATCTGTTTCTTAATTATTATCTGAAATCCTGAAATTAAAGTGGGGCATCCCATAGCAAAAACCCCCAGTCTGTTGCATGTCAATTCAGAACAAAATTTACTTACATGGTTCAGTTTTCTCCAATTGACAGATTATTTAACCTGCAGTTCATCCCATATCTGGGAATATGGCTAAAACAGATTTCAAAAAAGGCCCATGGAAACACCTCATTCAGTTTGTAACAACTGTATTTTGTGAAATAAACATAATGATTGTTGTTAGTACCATCAATTATCGCCTCTCTCTCAACACCAGAACTGAGTTAATCCATGAATTGACAGACTGGGGGGGTTTATTTTAAGTTAAATAAATCCCATATCAATGCCTTTCCTCTAAATGTATATTTGTTCAGTGGCTAAGTAAAAATACACCACTTGCTCAAAAGTAAGCATATGCATAGGCCCTGCACTTTCTGTTTATACTCTGATAAAAAATCATGCCTACCAGAATAACAGGATAACCCTTACTTTATAATTACAAATAAAATAAATGAACATAGGAAAAGAGAATCTATAGGAAGAAATAATCTACAATATAGCATATATTCACACCAGTCAATTTCATAAAGGAATCATAAATTTAACCATTATTGCCTCCCCTGTTGCTTAGATCAAGAAGGACAACATGCTGCCCCTAGCTAGCCTCACTCAAAAGGACTACCAGGTTACCAAAGTAATTCATAGTGCAGCATTTACTTGAAAGTCGAATGTATGTCATCCAGATTCAGTACCTCCCAAGTCCTAGTGGCACTGCCTCTGAAGTAGCGTTTTTGGTGACTCAAGGGATGAAAATAGTCCAAGATTCCTCTGTGGGAAACTTAAGTTGCATTCCCTAAGATGGATAAAATTAATAATCAATTTGCTTTGTCATCATAACAATCCTCTCAGTTACTTAAAAGAAAGACTCTGAAATGATTCTGCATTACAACTGCATGTGACCACAGAGATGTGACACAACAGATGCAGTATCAGCTTTCCAGCAGAAGTATTCAGTATATAAAATGTCTAACTATTTAGGTGGTTGTGTGTTACATTTTAGCTACAACATTTTAACTAAAGAAAAAGTGAGTCTTCACTCATTCTCTCACAAGGGTGAAATCAAGGTCATCTTATATAAGAGTAATTTCTCCCTGGAATCGTAATATGTAAAATTAAATGACACTCCCACTGAATTATTTAGCTAAAAGCCTTCAACTCTTCTAAACTCTCCAAGTAGCATCTTCTAAACCTTTAAAAAGTTGCCAAATGTTTGAATAATGTAACGTAGTGCAAGAAGTACCACCCTTTAAGGGAAAGATCGTATGCTAAAATTGGACTAAAGAAGCAATAAGATGATACAAAACCAGGCCACTTAAACCACATGAATGACACCTAAACACTTAGCAATCTGATTTAGAATGATACATAAGCATTAGTATCATAGTTCCAAAACCGCTTTGCTGGCATTTACTGCAGAATACTACTGTGCATTAACAGGATTTTACAACTAATAAGACCTATCGTGCTACTGACTGGGCGTGAAAACTGTACAATTTTTCAGTTTAAGGTCAATTTGCTACAGAGAATATCATTATCAGTCATCGAGTCATCTCAGATTTCTCTATCACTATCCAAATGTGCCTTGTATTCTTACTAAGAAAGTCACCACTGACATAAGGAGTCAATCTTAAAAATAATCTAGGATCTTTATTTTTATAGAAAGAACGTTTTCTCACCTTTTATGACTGACTTTGTTCCCAGACATTGTAATTCTGTTGTTCTTTTGATCTTAAGGTATTTCGCTAATTGTACTTCTGCAGGCACCAGTCAGCAGATAAGCAGAAGCTAAAGGATTATAAGACCTTTCTTATACATATACATGTAAATCCACATATAGAAGAGGGTTTATTTTTTCATAAATTACCTTATTATATATAAGTGGAAAAAGTTGAGCAAATAGAAAAAATTATTCTGATACAAGACTGTTCGCATATGAACTGTTGTGGCATAACTGCAGGGTTTTAACTTCTGTTCACATATGAACTATTGGGGAGTAGGCACAGGGCTCAAACTTCAGGTCGTTTTTTACTTTACACAGTTTAGTAACTTCCAGCAGCCTAAAAAGTGGGTATAATTAAAGCAGCATTAAATCTTACTGTGGAAACATTTGTTAAAAACCTGCTCACCTGAATACATCCAGCCCCCTATATGTTCTTCTCCTTGAGAAAAATAAAGTTGCTTTTTATTCAGTGTTAGAAGGATTGATTCACTCCAATTTAAATATAATTAGTGCAATTGTTACGCAAGATGCAGTTGTCAGATCTTTATGGCTGGTACTACCTCAGCCAAAGTACACACTATTTTCTGTTTCCAGTATGACTTTGCAAGGCTATCAGTTGGAAAAAGCAGGTTTCTGGTTGTGCAATAAATCCAATCGTAGCCAGGAATTAAAGACACAAACATAAAAGTCCAACTTTGTATTTGAATTCAGCTTTGACAATAGCACTGATACTCCAGAGTAACCTACAAGAGGATTTGAGCACCCTTTTTTCCCATTATGCTTTTCCTGATATGCAGGAGCATTGCAAGAGAGCTGGACTTCTGATATTTTCTGGTCAAGATGTGTGCTTCTTATAAAGGTGACATGTCAAGCTCATTTTGGGGAGCAATGTATGTAGCAGGTATTAACTGGAAGCACTACTTGTCACAGGTGGGTCGATTTATTGTGATGGTGTCCAACCACAGTCTCCTGCATTTCAAAGATGCGCTGATGCAGACAGACCCAGTATTCCTAACTCTGGATTTCCCAAGCAAATTACCAGATACAGATTCCATGTTTAACCCCATTCTCACCACCACGAGTCTCTTCTGTCTCTTACCCCTGGACTAACTTCCCTAATTATTTGGATAAATTCCTTCTAAGTCCACCTTACTGTTTCCTAAGAACAGTTTTCAGAAACAATTTTGGTGTTTAAGCAAGGGGCACAGGCTTAGCACAGGAATTTCTTACCCATGAACATGTGAGAGTTACAGGTTTGTTTGTTTTTAAACAAACTTTTGAACATAGTCCATGCAGTCTGCTTAAAGTATTCACCACCAGCAAACCCTGGGCTTCCTTTGAAGCCAGAGGCCAGACAGCCTTTCCAGACTTCTGCTTCAGCTTGCTCATTTTTGGTGGTGCAGACTCTCTCTTACTCAAGGAAGCACTTTCTTTTTTTGACAGTGAGAGGGGTTCTGACTTGGGGCTTTCACAGAGCACTGGCCACTAACAATAGAAATGCAAGGACAGACATTGCATGGTTCTGGTCTGTCTGCAGTAGCTCAGGGAAAGACCCTGGGTTGAAAAATTAATCACACTCAGTCTAGGAATTCACTTTCTCATTATAGGCATAGCAGTATGACTAGAAAGTAAAATATTTGTATTTCTGTCAGTCTGAAATATTTAGTGTTAAAAAACAAACCAGTCGTCTTGGCAGGACCCTGAGTTCCTCTTCCCACTGATTTTCCTTTTTTGCTCCCTTCAGTCCTTAGTCTCACATCAGGGCAACCAAACTTTGAGGCATGCAAAGCTAGATAAAGCTTGCTTCATATCCTATTTATACTTCTTGAGGTAAAAAGGTCACCAGAGAATGATTTGAGCAATGTTTTGTCCAATACTTCTGTACTCCTTTCTGGCCCAGTCAGCATGATAACCAGGAAACAAATTGTAATGCCCAGTTTGAAACTCCTTCTTAACCCTTCCTCCTCCCCACACTGGGGTTTATCACTCCTGAGCCACAAAAATTCACATTGTTCCCCAAATAGCTCCTTGTATTTAGCTCTCCAGAACCATTTTGCTGTGTGGATGGAAGAGAAATTCAAGATAATGTTGGTATATTTTCCATTAACCATAATTCCAACTTGCTGCTTTGCTGGCTTTTTACATCATCCCTGAAATATTCTCCTTATTCAGCAAAGGACCTAACTCAAGTTTACATTAATATCCCGCAGCAGCCTTCTCTGCTAACTTGTTCCAAAAGTTTGTCATTTAGTACATATATTATCTGTACCTGCAAGCTCTCCTTTTTCGCCTTCTGAATTGAAACAGCTCATTTCCCCTATATCTGTAACAACAATAGGAAACACACACATATATTACATTTTTCTTTATTTTCAACTCTCCATGTCAATGCATGTTAGGACCCTTTGATGTGACAGGAAGCATCCCAGAACAACATATATTTTACATTACCTTTGCAAAGAGACCAAAATTCCTGTACTGCATGTTATGGCAGTGCAAGAGAGAGTTAACTCCTGAGTGGACAATTCAGAACTACATTAAGTGCTTTTCTCCTCAATTATAATGATACTTATTTCACAGGCTAAGAGGCTCCAATATCTGATCTGTTAATAGGTGACAGAAAAGGTGAGCCCCATTTCCAGAACTTCAAATTCCAGATTTTTTATACACAATGTAATATTCCAGAGACTCATCTACTGCAGACTTCTGTTTTTGTGCACTTCAAAGACTGCCTGAGGATCTCTCAGCAGTAATTGCCATCTGCCGGCCAAGTCGGGAATGGTCTTTGTCCACAATTAAATTTCTTTCTCTATCTGGCTAAAATTAGAAGTAGATTTTAGCAAAGGAGGCAGTGAAACATGGGAGCAGGAAAATGCAACCAGAAGCTGAGGTTGCCCACTGGGACAGAAGCAGGTACATGTCTCACGCTGGAAAGGGAGAAGAAAAACTGCAGAGGAGGAGATGGGGTTTAGGGATCCACGACATTACTGTGACTTGCTGAGATGTTGATTTAAGAATAGAGCCAGCAAAATTTTTGTCATCTTCTCATCTGGAAATTAAACTCGACATTTTATACTTTTGAGTGACAAAGAAAACTATGTAGGGGAGGAAAAGCCTCTGCTACTGGGAGAGGAAGGCCAGGTCTCTGCAAATTTCTGTTTCCAGATCAGAGAGGGCTGGAGGCAGCAGGGAGGCACCACAGTAATCCCTGTCCATTTCTCACCCCAAATCCTGTGTAGCACAGCAGGCTCATGCCCTGACTCTCCCCTCTTATCTGCTTTTTCTCAGCTGTGACATTTTATCTCCCAAGCCCTTCTTGTCTTCAAACATGCTTTGCAATCCACCCCAACTAGAGTCAAACCATTTCTCCTCATAATTTCAATCCAGAATGCTCAACGTGTTCCGTCTTTTCTCCCATCCTTCCCTAAATTCTCTTTCCTCCCAAGACTTCTTCTTCCCTTACTCTCACACTTCTCCACATCCCCAGCCTTCCTACTCCAAGAAACCCCAGCCCTTCGGGCATACATCTTGTATCCCTGTCCTCAGTGCAGGTCGTCATATCTGCCCCAGTTGCTTGACTTCCGTTCCACCTGCTCAGTACAACTCTATCTCTCTAAAGTCATCCTTGGTAAGACAGAGGAGGTGGGAAGGCACAAAATGTCTTGGGAAACACAGATGCAAGTTAGGTTTATTTGAATACTTCTTCTCTGATGTCTATCCATCAGGTGGTAGAAGACAGGAATTAGATCCCCTCTTAAGTCTTCTCATCTGCAGGATCAAATTCAGTGCTCTCAGCCTCTGCTCATGCAGTCTGTGCTCCAGCATCCTGACTATGATGGTGATCCTCCATGCACACTGGTGGTTGGTTGGCAAAGAAGTAAAGCAGCAGCTTCCTCTTAGTGTTCCCCAGCATTAGTGGAATCATGATGAATGGATTTGTTCTATCACTCTCTATTTTCTGGCAGGAATTGCATAGCTTAACTGCATGTGTGAAAAAACCACATCCTTTTATGTGCCACCTATTTACTGCAAGCTTCATTGGACAGTCCCAAATTCTTCCTATGTTTCTTCCTATACAAGTATAACCTTTTTCTATTTACATTCTCCATATCATCTATGCATTCATATATCTTTGCTACATTTCCTTTCAGTTTATTTCATTCACAGGCAGATTCAATCTTTCAAGCTGATTCAATCATTCTTCCTATAGAAGACCTTCCATCTTTTGATCATCTTTGCCCTCCTCTGAGCTAAAATCACAGAGTAACTCAAGTTGGAAGTGATCCATAAGGATCATCGAGTTAGTTAAAACTCCCTGCTCCTCACAGGACTACCTAAAACTAAACTATATGGCTATGATCATCCAGACATTCCTTGAACTTTGACAGGCTTGGTGCCA
Source organism: Dromococcyx pavoninus (assembly GCA_033558185.1). Taxonomy (NCBI): domain Eukaryota; kingdom Metazoa; phylum Chordata; class Aves; order Cuculiformes; family Neomorphidae; genus Dromococcyx; species Dromococcyx pavoninus. The sequence goes on from JAUMJL010000857.1 coordinate 220,547, forward strand.
TGACAACTTCCCTGGAGAGCCTGTTCCAGTGACCAACCACTCTCTCAGTGAAGAACCTTTTCCTAATGCCCAGTCTGAACTTCCACTAACACAGCTTTATTCTATTTCCTCATGTCCTATCAGTGGGCACCAGAGAGAGGGGATCAGCACCTCCTCCTCTGCTGCCCCCCTCGAGAAAGTCATAGACTGCAATGAGATCACCCCTCAGACTTCTCTTCTCCAAGCTGAACAAGACAAATAGCTGCTCCTTGTAAGTCTTGCTCTCAAGGCTTTTTGCCGTTTTGTTCGCCCTCCTCTGGACACACTCTAATAGTTCCATGTCCTTCTTGTACTGAGGTGCCCAAAACTGCACACAGTACTCGAGGTGGGGCCACATTAGTGCAGTGCGGAGTGGGACAACCATCTCCCTCAGCTGGTTGGCTATGCTGTGCTTGATACACCCCAGGACACCGTTGGTCCTTTTGGCTGTCAGGGCACACTTTTGACTCATTCAACTTGCTTTCAACCCAACCCCCCAGATCTCTTTCTGTGAGGCTGCTCTCCAGCCTCTCGCGCCCTGGGGTTAACCCATCCCAGGTGGAGAATCCGTCCCTTGCTCTCGTTAAATTTCATATGGTTGGCAACCAGCCAGCTTTCTAATCTATGCAGACTTCTAAAACCAGTTCTGCTGTAGCTCTGTTCAAGACAGGGGACAGGAATAGCTGAACTGCACACAGCAGGCAGGATATGGGCACGCTTTGAATTTATACAAAAGCATGTGTTTGTACTCTGTTTAATTTTCCTCCTGCCATACTAATTCTTTACATTTGATTTGCTTTTTAGACTGTGAGCATCAGAGTGATTTTTCTCATTCCCAAATAGCCATGGTTAGCTCAGAACACATCTTAAGCTGATGTCAGGTTTGTTCATCACTTACAGATAGCAACACTGAAAGTAATTTGACATGTATTAAAATGGCTTTTGCAGAAGAATTTTCTGAATATCTTAATGGGGGACACTCATTACAATACCAACATATCCAACATCATCAGTAAACTCTGTCACATCACTGTGTTATCAAACTACAAGCTGTGGAAGAATTTGAATACAACCAGTAACTGGGAAGCAAAATAGCAGGTTAAATTCAATACTGAGAAACATAAATGTTACAAACCCCCTTCTCTAGGCACAAAAGACAATAGTCTCTAGTATGTTATTATCATTAGAAAGTTCATTAGAGAACAGAGATCTTGGACTTATTTTGGCTCCTCTGGCAGCAACAGCTCCCGAAACAATAATATCTAGTAGGCACGTAGAACATTAATTATAGAATCATAGAGTGGTTTGGGGCAGAAGTGTCCTTAAAGCCCAATTCCAACCCCTCCAGCCATGGCCAAGGACACCCCCCACCAGACCAGGCTGCTCAAGACTCCATCCAGCCTCGTCTTGAACACCTCCAGGGATGGGGTATCCATGATTTCTCTGGGCAACCTGTGCCAGTGCCTCACCGCCCTCACAGAAAAAAATTTCTTCCTAATATTTCATTTAAATCTACCCTCTTTCTGCTTAAAACTGTTACCCCTCAGTCCAATCACTGCACTCCCTGATAAAGAGCCCCTCCCCATCTTTCCTATAGGATCCCCTTAAGTACTGGAATGCTGCTGTAACGTCTCCCCGAAGCCTTCTCTGATCATTATTAAGAAGCGAATATCCAAAACAATGTGTTGCCCACATCAGAATTCACCATGCAACAATACCTTTGATGCTACAGACAATTTTGTTCTCAGAAAAAATAGAACAGAACAAGAAAAAGTGCAGAGGACAAATAAGCAATTTGATACAACTTCTACATGAAAGGCATTTGAGCTGATCAAGACCTTTCATCTTTAGAAAGAAATCAGTAAGGAAACTGAAGCTTGTAAAATCATGATTGGCATGAAACAGGTGAAGGTAAATATTTATCTGCTAATTCTCAAAGATCCAAGGGACATCCAAAAATATTTGGCCTCAAGTTGAACCCAATAATTACTATTTCACTCAACAAAACTGCATTGTGGAACTCATCAATACAAAGTGTTTAAAATGCCAAGAAGATCTACTTAAAACACCAACAGGAAAAGTTGTGGGAGAAAGATGCAGTAGTAACAAGAGAAGAGGTATTGAAATAAAGCTCTGTTGAGCTTCTCCTTGTCCTCCCACTCTTTCCCAAAGCACCTGGAACAGTACACATACTCATTCTAAGCTTCCAGGGCGAAGCACAAATGCAGTTCCCTGCTACCACAGTTTATTTTCCCATGTTTGGGAAAATTGCATGGACAACCCTTCTAGTACACAAAGGGCAAACCTTACCTTTGGAGAAGTCACTCTCTAGATCACATTCCTCTGATTAATAAGAACTCCTGATGTGAACTGAGTGTAGTGGTTCTTTTGGTCTTGTCACATGGGTGAAAATTTGAAACAGGTATAAGTAAAAGTGTCAAAGTAAAGCAATATCTTTCCAATTCACTGAATTACTTTATCTTCAACTTACAAAATGTTAACATTGATGTTTGCATTATCAGCATGGTAGAGTGAAAACAAAGGTATGAAGTGTTTCTGTGGTCACAAATCAACCTTTTCCTATCCCCACAGTTCGCATTCAATTGGGCATTCTGTTTTTTCATTCTGATTTGGAACAACACCAGGTCTGCAAATGTTGCAATTCCCAGAAATTCTGTTTTCCTAACAGCTTGTTCCTCATTCTAGACAGACCATGAAATGCCAGTGTGTTTGTCTGAAAAAGGAAGGTTCACGTCACTTACAAACATTCATCTTGTAGATACCTTTATTTGTATAACTGCTAATCTTCAGTGATCTCACAAAGAACTCTCACTCAGCAGGAGAGCAGAGTGACAGTGAGCTCACTTGGATTTTCTGGTCTGTGGAAGCTGGATCCAGCAATTCTCTTATCTCACACCTAAACTATTGATTTAAAACAACAAACTATTTTAATCACACAAGTACTTCTTGGCAAGCACAAAATATAAGAGGAATAATGATTCTCCAAATAAACAGGAATGTTTGTTCTCATTAAGGGTTTTACTTGAATTTTACTCAGGAGCAATAAGAAACGGGGTTCTCCAGGGTAGACTGTGTTTGACTCTTCTGCAATGTGTGATTGCAAGTGAGCAGGAGCCCTGGAACAAGGATAAGATTTTAAGAAACCTTGGGTTTTGTTTTGAAGGAGAAGCTATTGCAGTGCAGGAAAGCTGTGTTCGGCGCTACTTCTATATCTTGGTGAAGACATTTTCTTTACACCATGTTTATTCTATGCCTACCACAATAGGGTCCTGGGATCCTTCTCAAGGGCACCTAGGTATTACCATCCTACAATAAACAAATAACAGTGACCATTGAAAAGTGGTTCTTTTTGAAAGTTGAACTGTGATTTGACTAAGAATAGAATAAGATTTAAGACAAATCTCTTCAAAAAGTCTGCTATAAAAAAGGCTGAGTAAAGGAAAAGTAAAGTTAGGAAGCTGTGAGTTAGTTTTTCTTTGTTTTTAATAAGTCTGAATGGGGCCTAAGACCTTTTACAAATGGAACACAATTCATGAAACTCAGGTGGGAATGATAGGTCACTTTGTACTGCGATGCACTTACAGAGACCCATGCAAGTACCTGGGGGTGGGGTGGGGATAGCTTTCTCTGTGTGACACGAGAAAACATTTTCAAGATCTTGCTCCAACTTTCATTTTAAAATTGATGATTCTCCTCTGCAAAAGCCATTTTTCATGCAGGTTTCAAATTTGGTTTTGCAGATATGAACAGTATCATATAAGTTTTTATCACTCTTTTTCCTATCTTCCAAGTCAGATGTCTAGTTCTGTGTCCAAGGGGGACTTAGAAGATCAGGAAGTTTCTCATTTCAGAAATTCTTATTCTGATTTCAGAAATTTTTCAGATTTTCACCTGTCTTTTTCTGTGAGAAAACACCTCTGCTAATGCATTGTTGTCATAGTTTGCCTGTTCTTTCTTAACACTCTGTTTTGCTGACAGAGTTAGGCCCATGGAAACAAGCTCTTTACCTACTAAGTTGAAAAGTTCATCCTGTTCTACTTTTTAGTAGAACAGCAAAACTTTCCTATAAACTCAGTTCCCAGAATCTATTACAAGTCTAGTGTAGTTGGCTCTTACCAAAAGCTGGCACCATTTTAATAAACCACAAATTTTGACAAGGTTTCTCCTTCCTCTCTGCTAGCATTTAATACATCTTTTCCTCCAGGCGTACCAGTCAGGTAGCATAAATCTGCCACAAGCATGACTCTCTCAAGGAACAAGATTTACCTTTGACAGAATCTCATGCATGAGACCATCCTTAGGGCAGATTTATTGTGTCCTAAGCAGCCCATATGCTGAAAAAGCATTTCACTTTTCACTTTTTCCTAACATTTCTTTAACTATACTTTTTCCTTAACAGGGATATGCACTTAAGCTTTTCAGTCACTTTACCACGTAAGCTACAGAATAGATTTCCTTCCAGGAATTGAAAAAAAAGTAACTGAGAATCTAATCAGCTATTACCTCCTGAAAACAACAACGTAGGTCTAATAGAATTTAAAATAAATTTAAAATATTTTTCATAACTGGAGAAAATAACTAAACCTATCTTCAAAAGATCTGAGGTTCATGCTAAGATGCAGTGCTAACTCTCCAAACATAACATACTGCTATGCAGTATTTCCGACCATGCTCAAACTAGAACAAGCACAATCTAATCTTTTATACAAGTTCATTAAACAAAAGTGTTCAATGCAGCTCAAAAAGCGTTACTCATTGCCATAGCTCCATAGAATCTCAGGGAAAAGAAGTATGTTGAAAAATCTTCATAGTGGAGAAAATCTTTCCAGCTAAAACAGACGCCACATAAGGATTTTTGTCAGAAGGCTACTGCTGATGGAGAGAAGTTTCCTGAATATTATTTTGAAGGCTGCCTTAAAACAGATCTCTCCGTGTTTTGCTGAAAGGCACATAAATGAACTAGTGTCTTGCTTACTACTGACTAGGTTTGTGTGGTCTTGGTCTTTGTTGATGAACCTAAAAATTTTTGAGAGTTTCTTTTTGCAAAGAAAATCAGAAATTGTGAGTGGTTCCACCTAGGTCAACTTCTTTCAGGCCAAGTGCTGTTGGCAGCTGCTCTGGCTCCACCACAGCATAGACAGCACAGCCCCCCAGCCACAGGAAGGTACACAGAAGCCACCAACAGAGAGCACACTGATAGGGAGCTCACAACTTTCACATTTTATCTTTGTTCCTAAAGTAAATCCCTTCTGAAAAAGTCAGTTAACCTTTGCTGTCACATCTGAAAACAGTGTTAAAATTAATTTTTTTCACAGAGAGCTGTAAGGAAGCTTACTGGCAAATGCAAGTCCCCAAAGCCCACTGCTTTTTTAAGAATAGACTCAAAGTCATAGTAATTCTCAAACTCAGGCACCATCTTACAGATACTACTGTAAGCAGCAGTACCAGAGGCAGGAGTTCCCTCACATCTCTCATCCTGCTTCCAGCGTTTTGCTTCCTCCCCAGTGCTGCAGTGCACCACCACCCAGCCGTGCTGTGAGCCAGATCTGATCGAGCTTCAAAACAAAGACATTCCCCGCCTCTCTCCCACATTTTAAAGCCAGTTTAATTCCCTGAACTGGTTGCCAGTCCCACAAACAGCTGCGCCTCCCCAGCTCCTCACATCAGCACCACTGCCGAAATCCCCTCGTGGTTTTATCTATAAAGCGTTGGGTTTGTGAGGGTTTTTTTTTAAGGAGTATCATTATGTATGACCTGCTGCCTTCAAGAAACTGGAGGAGGCTAACAGCAGGAATGCCTCTCTCTCTGGGGAAATGCTCAACAGTTACCAGGCCTCTGAATCTTTCTTCAGGTGAGTCTTTCTGATCAGCCCTAAAGAGATGAACATCTACAACACAAACAGAAAGCCCTCAATCATCAACTATAGAGTGCACTGGAGTTGAATGACTGAGACTGTTTGCCTGCAACAGGTATCTCAGGTAGGTTCAGAGAAGAAAGAAAAAGAAATAAAAAAGAAGAAAAAGCCTACAGACTTCTTGTCACAACATAAAAAATAAAGCCTGGCTCATTCAAATAATCCTAATGAGCAAGGAATTATTCCCCTGTGCAAAGTAAACCAACAGAAGCTGAAATCTCTTATGAAATCTCACCTCTTATGAATTAAAAGTTTATTACTGCTTATTGGCACACTGCATATGAACTTCAGAGGGTCTCATTAATTCTTCACAATGATGTTTTCAACTAAAAAAATTAAATGGCTGTGATGGGAGGTGAATGTAAGTTCTGCATCACACTTTTTGCAGCAAACCATCCCAATACAAACTTCCTGATACAGTAGATGGGACTGCCCAGGATCTCAGTTTCCACTGGAGAAAAACATTAACAACTCGCAATCAAAACTGAAGTGATGTAACTACTTGTGAACTCTTTTGGATTAGGAAAACAGAAACCCTAATTCAGTACAAGGAATATGACTTTATCTGAAAAACAGGCAGGGAGGGAAGAGAATTTTAAGCAACCTTTTGGCAACAGCTGATGTTGGGCCCCAGTGTGCCTATCTATGGCTTATGTAGATAGTTGCCATTGCAGCAATAATTCCAGAGCACAAAGCAGCATCAGACATTCTCCTGCCTAGAGGCCAGCAGCAGCAATCAATGGTTTCATTTTGCAGATTTAAAAGGGGAAGAAATAATGCCAGCACCTAAAGCAGCCTTAGAATTGATCACACAGGGCTCAGTCTTAAATGAAGGCCCCTTGACTGCATACGTGCGGAACAGTGCCTTTGCCATAGAGCATATGTTAACGTCAGGAAAGACAGAGATGAAGATAGATTTTAAATTCATCTTATTTTGCACTGCAGCACTGTATATGCAGGAAATCCAGTTTACTGTGCATCGCTCAGATCTTTGCAGGCAATGTAGCGCAAGGCAAATATACGGACCCCCCCTGGCAGGGGATAATCAACCAAGGATCTCCTTTCAGAGCTTGCTGAGTAAAGCCTGGCATCCCTTCCATTGGCCCCAACAGGTCAATGCTCTCGCTCACATTCTCTCACTTTCGTAACAACTGGAGGAAACCAGCTTGGTTAGATATTTCTTGCAGATTTCCCTGCCTGACCAACATGCCTAATAATGTGGTTGACAGGACAGCTCTTTATCCCAACCCCTCTTCTGATTCTGCCTCCTGACCTCTGGCTTTGGAGTCTGACTCCCAATGCTGTAAATGGCTCTTGATTCTTTGTTTGAGTTTGCCTGGACACTCTCAGTTAGTACCTTGATGTTTACAGTGATCAGCTGAACAAGGAATTAAGCAAATAATTGTCACTGCAGAGTACAGAAGATAACTGAGAAAGATGAGGGAGGCCAGTATTGTGACCACTAATAGAGGGGAAACAAGAGATTAATGTTAACAATTACCATGAGCAATAAAGGACAAGAAACTCAAATTCTTGCCCGTTCAAAGAAATTATATGGACAAACAGGAGCAAACGGATCACTGCAGCTGCGTCTGTTCAGTTTGAAGGTTGTGAGAATGAAGGAAGTCAAGAGGAGAAAACTGCAGCAATCAAAACAGAAGACAGTTAGGACCGGTATGGGTGTACTTCAGTATCATGGACAGAGTGAGAAATCCAGACTTTATAGATGTTGTGTTGCATCACAGGAAGAATTACGGGATTATCCAGATGGAATAAGGAAACATAATGCAAATTTGGGGAATGTCATTAACCATATACACTTTATTTTAAGTTCTGCTCAAAACTTTACCTCTACTTCCCATTAAGTGCTCATCTTAGAGAATAAAAATGATCAAGTAGACAGAATATGCCTCAAAGTCACAGAAAATGAGAAAGATTGAGGAAGAGACATCTTCAGACTTTCTTGATCAGCGTATACCTGCAGCATTCACTGATTGCTCTGAGTAGATAATTCCCATGTAATTTAGGATAGGGCTTAATCCCAGATTACCTATAAGGTTTTTCTCTCCCAGAACTCAATTTCTTTGCCCACACATCACTTAGGTCCCTCCACCCTCCAAGATAATAAATTTCCAGTCTCCTCGGGTAGGTTCCTCAGAAACCCTATGTGCTCTCAAAACATCGTCGCCAGTTCCTCCTCACTACCTTCTGCATAGATCATAGAAGCATCATAGAATCATCTGGCTGGAAAAGTCCTTTGAGATTGAGTCCAACCGTACCTGTCCACTACTAAACTGTATCACTGAGAAACTCATCTACCCATCTTTTAAACCCCTCCAGGGATGGTGACTCAACTACCTCCCTGGGCAGTTGTTCCAGTGCCTGACAACCCTTTCAGAGAAGAAATTTTTCCTATTGACTAGTCTGAACCTCCCCTGGTGCAACTTGTGGCCATTTCCTCTTGTCCTTATCACCCGTCACTTGGGAGAAGAGACCAACACCCTCCTCACTACCACTCCTTTCAGGCAGTTGTAGACAGTGATAAGGTCTCCCCTCATAAAAGTTCTTCTCCAGCCCCTCCACCAGCCTCATTACTCTTCTCTGGACACGCTCCAGCAGTTCAATATCCTTCTTGCAGTGAGAGGCCCAAATTTGAACACAGTACTCAAGGTGCAGCCTCACCAGTGCTGAGTGCAGAGGGGCAATCACTTCCCCGGTCCTGCTGGCCACACTGTTTCCGATACAGGCCAAGATACCATTGGCCTTCTTAGCCACCTGGGCACACTGCTGGCTTGTATTCAGCCAGCTGTCAACCAACAACTCTAGGTCCTTCTCTTCCAGGCAGTTTTCCAGCCATTCCAGATGCATAACAACAAAGCTGTTCCTCCTCTACAATGTTAAATATATTGTTCACTTTGAACATTCATCCATTTAGGAAGGCAATCCTACACACGCTTCTCCTTCAGGAGCCTTGTGTCTCTTCTCCTTGTATATTTTTAGGAAACCTGACTTCCGATACAAGAGACTCGTTTCTCAGCTATATGTATGGATTGCACTTGGGATGCTTCAGCATGGCTGGAGGCACTTCAGTAAAGTCCAAAAGGAGGAGATAAATTGCACTGTGAGACGGGAGAACTATCCGCACACGTAATAGACATTAACATGTATTATGTATGGTTATGTATAGTATGCACAGCTAACACTCCCTTTTCCCCCCCTTTAATAATGAGAATGCCTCTAACACAGTCCAGCTCTAGTCTCCTTGCTCCCCTTCCCTTATATTTGATAGCATATGAAACAAACCATGGTCAGCCTTTTTTTTCCCCCCTGGCTGGGGATGCAGCAGACAGCGTGACATCGAGCATATTGGCAATGTATAACCGACCTCCTTCACGCTCTTTTCTAACCCTCCCCAGCTGCAACCAAGCTACCAGGGGAGGGAAACCCTCACACTCAAATTCACAAAGCACTCATCAAAAACAAATACTGTTGCTAAGGAACTGCAAAGATAAACTCAAACCCACAAAATCCAGGAAACAGAAAGGATTTCATATACTCTTTTCAAACACACACTGCTCATTGCTCTCAGCGCTGTCTGTCACATTATGCTAGCACAGAGCTAAAGCTGTTTATTTTATGTGCCAGCACTGATTCCCAAAAATGTGGGAATCTCAAGAAATTAGCACATTGTGCTACTTCTCTTCCTACTTTTTTAGATCACTCCACACATAAAAAGAGCCAAGTAAACTTACCATGCAGGTGGAGCGTAAATTCTGTTTCTATCATTGGTTATCTACAGTGACAGTAGCCCAGTTAGCAGTATCAATGAAGATGCCAACAGCACAGCTGGGCAACATTAGCACACAAACCCACGATCCACAGAAGGCACAAACTGTACCCTCCCTGCTGTTGTCATCCTGCCAGCTAGACTAGAGACAGCATGGGTTTGACTGCTGATTCACAACTCCACCTCCATTTCTGAGAGCCACACTTTGCCCACAGGGATTTTCATAGAAACACAGACGCATGGCATGTCCTGAATTGGAAAGGACCAACAAGGATTACCGCATCCAACTCCTCTCCCTGCATAGCACAACTCCCAATTTCACACCGTGTGCCTGAGGGCATTGTCCAAATGCTTCTCGAATATTATCAGGCTTGGTGCCATCACTACTTCCCTGAGAAGCTGTTCCAGTGCTCTACCACTCTCTGAGTGGAGAACCTTTTCCTAATATCCAACCTAAAACTCCCCTGGCACATCTTCCTGCCATTCCCTCAGGTCCTATTGGTCACCAGAGAGACGAGATCAGAAGAAAGCAGAGATCACAATCATTAATGTTTTATGCTTTACCCATAAATTAAGCTATCTCCAGTGCGTTGGGAGGCAAGATGAAAGCCAAAGGAAAGGAGTGAACTTGCCAGTTACAGCTTGCCCGTGTCATGCAGACCCTGGGGCCATGTTTACATGTTTTCAGAGCCTGGTGAACCCTGGAAGCAAGGGGCAACTGAGGCAAGGCAAAGCAAGCCCCTTTCATCGGCTGCCCTTTGAGCACCACATGTTCTGTTCCCTGTGCGCACAGCACCTGACAAATTTCATCACACTTCAAAAGACTGTGAGAAACAGGAACATGCCAGTAGAAAGCTTATATTTATCCCTCCTATCTCCACTTACCTTGAGTTAAATCAGATACTCGAAATGCAGCAATCGCCTACTGTGCCAAGGTGCAGTTGTACAGGCTGTACATAGGAAATCACATTAGCCACCAGCCTTGTGGCTCAAACATTGCTTCACAGCAAGGCTGAAACGTCTCTGAAAGAAATAGGGTGAATGCAGTTGCTCATTTGGCGTCATCCTATTGCACACCATACAGATATCAGAGCGGTTTGTTTGTGCAAAATGAGAGCATCTCCACTTCCCACTCAAAAGTTTGCACCACAACGGCACCACTCTGAGCGGGACAAAGTATTATTAGAAATGGAGTAAATGTTAATCCTTGCTAACAACATAACTTGAAAGCGATTAGTATGAAAAAGCACAGCCTAAATATCCTTACCCTATCTCCAGGTGAATTCTCCTTGCCTCAGACATCTGATGCATTTTGCCCATCACGTAGCTGTATTTCACCAGTACAAAACCTAGGAGCAAAGGGGTGCTCACACCAACAGGTGTTCAACATCAGGCACCTCAAGTTCCACCTTTAGTTGCCAGAGACAAAAGACTCTGCAAAGTGAATAAATGCATCTGGGTTTTCCCCACTGACCATCCCCTGTGCTCTCTGCCTCTCTCTGGAGCGGGGCAGTCACCACAGCAGCTCACGACTCTGCCATCAGCAGGTGTGGAAGCCCTCACCTGTGTGAGCTTCCTCTTCATACAAGGAGTAAACCAGCAGCAGCATTAAACAAGACCAATGCCAGGATGCAACAGCTTATCCCTGAGGATCACTATTGCATTACTGCCTCACTTTTTGCATGAAGATATAACAGGATGTTAGATGGTCTACATTAGTTCTAAGAAAATCAGTTTTTAAACACCAAGCTAAGCACCAAAAGCAGTCTGCAAATTAGAAAGATGATTATTGACTAGAAGTTTGTCACAGACAGCGTGCCCATTAGTACAATTCTTCTACAGCTGCTACCACACGTGGCTTTCAGTCAACTGTATAGCAATTTGTATTTCAGAAATATGTTGGGAAATGCAAATCTGAAGTACCTTCTGGAATTCTCCATCTCTAAAACACATCGTTATAGATCAGAGAAAAAGAGCCAGAGAGAGACATGAATTTTGTGCAATGATAAAAAAATATTTTTAGGTAATATATAGAAGATAAATCTACGGTTGTGTCCTCAAAAGGATCCTAAAAAGCCCTTTCTCTTTCACACTACAAGTTTCATCAAAGCAGCACGGCAAGAACATCATGTGTGGCACTTGCACAGCCATAGTTATGGCTCAGCTCTCACATAAAGGGAACAATGCTGCAAAACAGCTTCCATCCAGGATGCAGAGGAGAAGTAAAAACTACAAACTGCCTATTTCTAACATGGCACTTCAGCCTAGGCTGAGAAAACAAACATGGGAAGATAAAGTATTAAAAACGTAACGAGGATGAGCAAGCTTGCTGTGCTGTTGATAGTGTGCACATATTTATCATAATTATGCTCAAGGGCAGAGCAACAGCTTCTGAAGAGACAAGCAAGAGAAAAAAACCAAGATTTTTGAGTATGTTCCAAAACACAGAACACCACACTGAAGTCTCATGAAGCTCTTAAACTCTCACCCCCTTTACCCAAGTCTTTAACTGAGTCTTGCACAAACTCATGAGCACAAACTTAGGAGGAAAGCAGGGTAAGAAGAAAAGACTTGTACCTTTTGTGCTTGCTTCGCATACTTCCATTTCGGGCACAAATCAAGCATCAAAGATTGAAATTCAAACTGTAAAGGTTTCATTTATGCCTAAACCAAACATCAAGTACTTTGCTGCCATGGTGATGAACACAGTAAAACCATCTTAATCGCTGCCGATTCCGCAAGTGTCAAGTAGGGCTTGATGCAATAGTTAAAAACAACCTGGCATCAAATGTATATTGTGAGCTCCCACTTTAGAAAATGGCTTATAGCTTACTGAGTATTGCAGACATACAAGAACTGAAATATATAAACAATAAATGAATAGAGAAGTTGTGTCATGTATATTGTGCATATACACAACTTGGGTCCTGCGCAGGATTTATATGATGAGTTGACTGATCAAGGGTTCCAACAAAACAGTCATAAAAATGTTCAGGAAATGAGTCACCCGCTTGACCAGCATGTTTGCTAATACCAAGAGAATAAATACTCAGCTTTGGAAAACTGAGCAAGTTATAGTTTTTATTTTATATAACCAAGTTCTGAGTTGAAGTTCAATACCCCCATGTTCCCTTCAAATTAAAAAAAAAAAAACATGAAAACCTTTTTTTTATAAAACTAAAGCTAACAGCAGCTTAATCTTTTATGTCTGGCATATTTATATTACAACATATGTACTAAATTTGAAGGTACAAAGAGTTTCAAAGCTGTTCCGGACTATCAAGCTGATTTTGACTTTTTGGGACTAACCCCACCATCTTCAGCCGACTTCTCTGCTGGCCTCTTTCTTAACCCTTTCATTTTCCGTGTCTGCAGCTTAGCAAGATCTTGCTTCTGCATGTGGATTCGACCATAAGTTGTACCAAACACATCATGGGAGATGTTCTTTTTCTTCTTAGGCTGCAAGGGAAGAACATTAGTATTTCTGAGTGGAGTTCCAGGAGCTCTGGTGAGAATAAGTGCCTAAAAGCAAGGCTGCGTACATTGTTCAGAGCTTAGTGAATAAGACTGGTTCTGTATGTTCTATATGAATCATAGAATGGCTTAGGTTGGAAGGGTCCTTAAAGCCCATGCAGTTCCAACCCCTCTGCCACGGGCAGGGACATCTCCCATCAGACCAGGCTGCTCAAGGCCCCATCCAACCTGGCCTTGAACACTTCCAGGGAGGGGGCATCCACAGCTCCCCTGGGCAACCCGTGCCAGTGTCTCACCACCCTCATCATGAAGAATTTCTTCCGAATGTCTAAAGAATATGCTTCCAGAGGGGAGTATGTATGCCAGGTGATCACCACAAAAGTCCTCTGGCCCCAGAAATCCCAGTTGGCCTATATAAAAGTAAGCTTTGGTCCAATATAGAATTATTAATACTTCAGCTTTTGTACTTCTTCACAGACAGATCTAGAAGTAACATATACTTTCCCAGGTACATACCTTCAGGGCTTTCGGTTGTTTTAAAGACTGTTTATAATGGTCATCTGAGGCTAAATGTGTCCTCCTCATAACAAGATCTAATGAAGGTCCCATCTCTTCCAGTTCAATTCTTGGTATTTTACAGCCAGATTTCTTCAGAAGCACCCTAGAGGGGACAACCAACTAAAAATCAACATTGTCCTCTGTGATAAAGATTTATCCATCTTCTGAAAGGGCAGGTTCAATCCTGTACTTCGGAAGACTGCTAAAAAAAAATTGGTACTGCTAATTCTTGTTGAAAAAGATGTCTGCCAACGATAATTTATAACATATTAGATCTGTCCCATCACAATCTGAACACATCCAAAACATAACCTAGCTAATGTAACTTCCTTTTTTTTTTTTAAAATGAGACCAGTGTTACCAGCATTACTGTTAAAACTCACATCAGTCCTCAAATTCAAAGCAGTGCTTCAGGTATTAAGAGACAATATTCACTACTGTTTACAGTAAAATTACCTGAGCACTAACTGAGAAAGTTTCTTGTTTGGAAGCATGAGACTGATGAAAGTGATTTTGTTATAAGAGAAATCAAAATCACCTTGAATAAGCTATGAATGTTCACAGCCTCCTAAGGCAAGGCTCAACAGCAATGCAAGAAAGATTGTCTTGTCCTGCCTTTTCCTTGTGCATTGCTGGCCGCAGCCCTACCACATGTTGTTCTCTGAATAATACCTCAGTAAGCAAGATGCTAGACATCAGCCTGAGAACAGACTAAGCCTATGGAGTCTACAACAGCACCTGGAATTCACCAAGTTAATTCACACCACATCACTAATCCAACCACAGGAAAGAGCAACCCTCCTAGCTAGAAGGGGGAGCTCAACAGCGAAGGAAGCAGCAGGTTTATGGCTTCAGTGTTTTCCTTCTGCTGTACAAGTTACTCTATGTTATACTGGAACACAGCTGCCCACTACATGTTTTAAACACAGCTCAAGCCTGTTCCATTACACAACTACAGGCTAAATTTGGGGGAAAATTGACAAGTGTACCAAAAAGCAACATATAAAACATACTCACTTATAGCTGCGCATGTAAATTTTCCCATCTACAGCTGTGAAATGCAGAACGTACTCTAAACCAGCCAGACGAATACTGGGCACACTAGGACCTCTGAAGAAATCTGAAAAGAATATTTTAAAAGAATAAATTCCAGGTTTCTTGGCTGAAAATCAAACCAACAGATTAACAAATCGGTTTACTTCATAACGGACGAGCATCACATCACTGATGTGAACTCCTTGCCTGTATAGATATTTTTACTACATCTAACTAAGCAAGGCTATGCCTGGGATGGCTCTAGAACAGCTGAATCAGTATGTTTAACAGGAATCTCACAAAACAGCTGCTACTTAAAACTGCAGCTCTGCCATAACAAGGGAGAGAAATTAAACATTGCACATGCTCACTCCTGCACTGGTGAAACCAAACACATAGAAATTCCGACTTCCCAGAAATAATTTGGTAGCAATATACATGCTACCTAAAAAACAGTGCATAGAGAAGAGCAAATATACTTTCAGAGCAGTAACTTGGCTTTACTAAACTCACTAGGATAATTGCACTGTCTATTCTCCTAATATTCAGCTCTAAAGTCAGAAAAATTAAATGTATCTCATTTTGTGTTTAGGCCAGCTCATGCTCAGCTAAATATAGATCAATACAGAGAAGGCATAAGTTCGGGGCTCTGTTTAAAGAGATCACTCAAAACCTTGGTACTTTAAGAGTCGTAATCAGAGCCAGATTTGGAAGAGTACAAAGAAAGGTAACCAACACAAAACAGGTCAAAACTGTACCTTGTCTACGCTTAACTATGTTTTCTCTGACTTGGGAAAAAAGAGTTTACGTGTATTGTTTCTTTCATACCTTCCCCACAACAAAGCACTTCCGTCCTTTAGGTAATGTAGTATTTGTCATTACAATTTGCTTTTTCTATTTAATATCTATAAAAATATCCTAAAATACTTGCTTAGTTTGCAAAGAGAACACTGAAATACAGGTTAAAGACAACATGAGTCGCCTCTAGTGAGGTTCTCATGTCAGGCCATGAAAAAAATACTGTGTAATCGTAGAGCTTGCAATAAGCCCAGCGATCTGTTCAACATATGCAGAGGGTGGAGAAAGAATGTGACCTTGACTGAGGGAACAAGGTGTGCTAATAAACATGACAGGGCAAGGCTGAAACATGGGAGAACTGCTAACAGATGCAAAACACATCAGTCTTTTCCGTTCTGTCCCGTTTTCAGATCCCTTGGCTAATTCTCTTTTCCTCCACTACCTCTTTCAGGAGTATCAGCACTGGAATAACATCCAAAACAAAGTCTTGCTGGCAGATATCAGCTGGAGTCTAGCCAGGAAACTTCCTAGGTCAATTAAATACTCTCTCTCCTCCTCTTGTGGTAGCTGGTAGTTAGAGGAAAAGTTGCAAATAAAATATTTTGTTTGCTTCTGGCATATACTTTCCCTTTGACCAGTTCTCTGCAGGTGCACAAGCTTCCATTTACAGTGGTTTTACTGGCAATATCTCCCTTTCGTATTTTCCTGTGGCATCATACATCTTTTTACCCACAGCATGATCTCTTTCAAACAAACGCAGGTGGTCGGGGATTTCTGTTTCCTAGCAAAGCTGAACAGCTGCAGAAACCTTACACTTCAGTATACCCAGAGAGTTGAACCTTTTCTAGTGTATTCCTAATTTACAGCTCTTGCTTTGGTTGGACTACAGACTTGCTGTCTCCTTTCTTTCCATTCCTAGTTCTTTCTTCCCCTTGTCCTCAACATGTTTCCAGAACTTCTAATTTACTTCTTCCATTTCCAGATTAAATTCCTAAATTATTTTGGAATGTGTCTATACACTTATTTTTGTATCAATTGGTATTCAAAAGTTGGTAACTCTGTAACCCATGTAGAACCACGGTTAGTATTAGCAGAGTTGAAACTCTATCTCAGCCATTTGGCATCCATCTCTTTCTTGGCCAGAAGGAACCCACAAATCTTTGAGACACTCAAAATTAAGTCTGTGTAAAGAAGGCCATATGAAGAACAAGCTGATGGTCAATCTAAAATTGTAGAAGCCTCCTGGAAGCCAGCATTTCAGAAAGTGAACAAACAAGTCACGTAGATCTTCCCCATTTTTAAGATGGAACGGGTATGCAATAACAGAACAAGCAAGCAGACAGTGTTGTAAGAGAGAAAAGATTTCATAAATACAAGCATAAAAAGTTATCAGAATTCCATGAACTACATTTGAAGGACTTATATTGTAAATAAATTCCTACACTACCGCATCAGCAGGCAATGAAAAGCAGAAGAGGAAAAAGAATGGGATGTCTTTGTCTTCTATGACTCCAAAGAAAAATGCAACTGCCATTTATCTCTCCTAACTAAGTTTTGGCAGTTCACAATCTAAGCAGACTACAGGGTTTGGTTACCATGAAGACAATAAATCACCCTTGCCTGTAATTAAAAAAAAAAAAAATTTGCTGAAAGATGATATTCCAAACATGCACAAACCCTTTTGACACCACAAAAGCCAAGGAAAGCTTGGGTGTTCACCAGCATCACATTGCTTTGGCAACAAGAAGCTGTTAGCTACCTAATACTCCCTCTGGGATCCCAACAATAACTACTACAGTAACAAAATACTTGCTGTTGTTATAAATATATTTTTCTATCTTTCTTTGCAATAGAGTGGCAGTTTAAAAGCACCAACCTTTGCAGGAACAGTTCAGTTTTGTGCCCTTTAGCAGAAGGAGAACATGGTGAAACTGAAGTGTATCCAGAGAAGGGCAAAAAAACAGGTGAAGGGTTTAGAGCACAAGCATTATGAGGAGCAGCTGAGGGAGCTGGGGTTGTTTAGTCTGGAAAAAAGGAGACTGAGGTGAGACCTCATCACTTTCTAAAACTGCCTGAAAGGATGGAGGTTGTAGCCAAGTGGGGGTTGGTCTCTTCTTCCGTATCTAGTGACAGGACAAGGGGAAATGGCCTCAAGATGCACCAGAGGAGATTTAGGTTGGATATTAGGAGGAATTTCTTTACTGAAAGGGTTGTCAAGCATCGGAACCAGCTGCTCAGGGAGATGGTTGAGTCACCATTCCTGGAGGTGTTTAAAAGATGAGCAGATGTCGTACCTGGGACACGGTCTAGTGGCAGACTCAGCAGGGCTGGATCAATGGTTAGACTCGATGATCTTAAAGGTCTTTTCCAACCAAAACCATTTTATGATTGTAACAGAAAGAATCAGTTCTTCCCCATCAGTTACAGACAATTTTGAAGCAGGTCAAGTCATCACCCAAGTGATTTTAATTCGTTTGTGACACCTTCAAGCCTTTACACTCCTTAATGTTTTCCTTTGTTTATTGTTTTGCACCTAGGTATTTCACAGAAGTCAGCAGAACATTAAGACCTGGAGTACATTCAAGCAGAAAGACTGAGAGTCGATTTGAGTACATTTGACTGCAGAGTCATTAAAGGCAAATAAATAGGAGAGGAGAAAGGACAGAAGAACATAAAAAGAAACAGGACAGGAAAGACCAGCTAGTTATCCCGCAACTATCTAACGATGCATGTCTTCCTTTTAAGGTTTCAAGCTGTTTGATCACACGGTGTGTGAGCACATCTGGACACCGATCACCAGCACTGTGCAGATGTCTGAACAGGACACACTTCAGAAAATAATGCACCTGCTTCCTGCAGCATAAACATCCATTTCCAGCGACACAAAAATGCAGTATTAAAACTCACTTATCTTTGTATTCAATATTCGCTCACCTTCAAAGGCTTATAAGCATAGCTACCAGCCTTGCAGCTGTCCCCAAGAACCAGTCAGCTGAATTGAGAGGATGCAATTTTTCTCCTGTCATGCTCCTTTTTCAGTCTCACTCCAGATTACATACCTTGCTTTAAGGAATTATAAGACTAAGAGAAAAAAAAAAACCTCACTTCTAAGGTCTGTTTCTAAAGAACAATTATTTATCTGATTGCCTAGAAAATAAAAAGCAATATTTATCTCATATGAAAGGGGGATCTTGCAAAACTGCAAGATTATGAATTGGTACAACCCAAAAATGGAACTGAAAGAACACCACTCTTCTTATTGGGCCAGTTGCAGTATTTTACCAGAGCTCAAGAAAAAAAAAAAAAGGAATCTACATTAGGAAGTCTATTAAAAAGAAAAACATCACCACCTTGCTTACTGGATTCCAGTTCTACCAAGCAAGATGCATTTTTAAGTGTGAAGACATACCTTACCATATGACTCCTATGTCCCAAAAAGCTATCCTAAGAGAAGTACAAACACTTTTTGCACTTGTCCAGAAAGAAAAGCCACAGTGTGCTTTATCTTCCAGAGCCTCCAACCTTGAGATAGTAAAAAACTTCATGCCAGTTTGTTTACTAAGGCCAAGCCTGCTTTGAATTTATGACACAGCTATTACTTACAGCTGATTTTTACTGCACATGTTCTTTCCAAATACTCTAATCAAGGGCACTTTTGTTACAAGCGGTCAAATTTCCAACAGAAACTGCTTTCATTATAAAACACAAGCTCAATTATACTGACTTGACTTCTTTTGTAAGCATAAATATGCCATTTTCTGAACTTAATCCACTCATTTCAAATTAGATAGTTCAGAAAAGTGATTCAGTACAATTACAAGATAAGACTTTTTGAAAAACATCAGAATTTTCCCACAGTCAAAAAATTTTAGTGAACACGAAAGTTCAACTTCAGAGTCTTCTAGGCTTGTGGGTTTTCTGTCTTAACAGTCATGATGATTAGTTAACTTTAATTTCATGTGACATGAAATCTACAAGTGCATGTTCTTGTTTTTTTCTGTACTGAAATTAAGCAAAGATTATTGACAAACCAGCATTTCCCAACAGATCACATTACTACAGATGTATGAAATCCTACCCCATCAAAATACTGACCAATAAGCAGGCTCTTCAGTCTTCTGTATTCCTCATTTACATCGAATATGTCACCAGCAAATATCAACATAGGTTTTGTTCCCTCGGGACATTTGCTGTTCTGTGGAATAAGAATTTTAAAACAGAACAAAAATTCAGACGGTGCTAGGGAATATATTATTGACTTGACAGGTGGTCAGCCTTTCAACACTGAATGAAAAATCGTTGTGACCTATGATCAATATGGACAGAATAGACTTTTTTTTTTTCATCGAACAACAGTATATGCCTACAGAAGGTCTCTGCTTCTAAAGGGGTGAATTGTGTTATTCTTTGTGCCGGAGAAAAAAAAATAGATTCTTTACCAAGATAACACCTTGCAGTGAAACAAGAGTGAATCTGACTGCAACTACAAACAAGAAAACTAAAATTAGAGGCAAACAATTCCATTGTACATCTGACACTGCAAAGTACTTGAAAAAAGGCTAAAAGGATAGTTTATCACCCAATGCTAATTCTGGCCAACCGATACAGTTACTTGACTATAATTTCCCTGCTATAAACAGTGTTATAAAGATGCACACTACAAACAGTTCGATTTCAAAGGGAAGATCCACCTTTACAAAAGGTAGTTTCTTCACTGTCCTCTAGACTTTCCTGACAATTGACACATTGTGAAGAAAATGGGAACCATAAAATTCCCTATTTTTGCAGTGTATGAACTGCTTGATACAAAAGTACACGCACATAAAGCATGTCCTAATGTGGCCATAAACAGTGAATTTTCTCTGGGTTTAAATAATCCAGATGTTACCTCCCTTGTCTGAATTTAGTTCCCTTAAAACTGGCATTTATGTGCTAATGAAAGTTTCAGAACTGTCTCAGTCAGGCGAGTGACCCTCTTTGGTTAGGATCTGAGAAGACAGATTTAAGCTTTAAAAGGCAATGCCAGCTTATAAAGGAACCTCCCACAATTAGAACCTAAGGTATTTTGTAAATATAAGTCTAATTAAAAATGGAAATATTAGGAATAAACCAAGTCTAAGAAAAGAATTTGCAAGCTTGCTCAAACCAACCAAAATCAAATAAAAAGCAGAGCATAAAACCAACATTCTGGAGAATACAAATTAGTAATCCTCAGATACACCACATGAAACACTTGTTTAAACAACTCCTATCCTTACTTCAAAGCACAGAAAAAGCCAATGCACTGAAAAAATCCACCAGCAGATGTCACTGAAATACTGAACTAGCAATTCCTTACCTTGACATCTTTTAGGGATACAAACCTCTCAATGCCCAGCTCAATCATGTCTAGGACATGATAGTCAAACATGCGGCCTGTGAAAGTAAAAAAAGAAAATCCAGGTATTGAAATATTAAGTGAAAAGGAGACGTTTCATCCAAAGAAAAACCCAAGTGAGACACATTACCTATTATCAAGTTGTTAGGTCGCTTCTTGTTATGAGAGCCAAACATAAACAAAGAACAATCCGATTTCTTGGAAAAAAATTCCTACAATTGAGGAAAAGAAAAAAACCTCATGAGTTCCAGTTTCTAGTGTCTAAAATATCTGGTGAAGGCATATGTCACAAACGTGAATTTCGAAGCTACCTAATGAGAAGAGCAACTGCACTTACCAGATGAGTTTTGAGCATGTCCACATCCACATAAGCTAAAACCAACAGCTGGATTCCAGGTTCAAAAACAATTAATTTCTTTTCTTATTTCCCATTGCAATCTTAAAGATCAAGCCAGGAATTTTTTCCTTGACATCGTATCTGTAATACCTTTTCATAAAAAAAGGTCAGCTGGTGATCAGCAGTGAATGCTATCAAAAAATTGTCAAACCAAGTCGTCCAGCTATGGGATTGTAAGAGGTTCATTCGCAGCAAAGGTCACAAACCTTTCCTATCTTCTGTTCCACTCAAGATATTTTAGGGACAGCTGTGTTACTGTGCTTCATGTCAAGAACACAAGAGAGGCACTAACACAACTCCTCAGCATCTGTATTAATGCTTCATGATCAGCTGAGTATCCTTAGCTATCTCTCCCCTCCTCTACTTTTTTATTTGAAGAGAATGCTTTAGGTATGTTTTCCATTTACTTTCATAATCCCTTTCAGACAAGAAAGAGCATTTTTGCCCAGTGCGTATACATCTTCATACACAGATTTACTTAATACAACACCCCGAAATTCCCAACTGCAGTGTGCGTTTTCAGTGAGTTATTTCAACAACTGCTTCTTACATTGGAAAGCTGACCCTTGTTTCCCTATGTGAGCCAGCAGTGACACAGAGCAAACGCTACCAGATCATGACCACTGGGAAGAAAATAACTCAATTGGGGATAATTTGATTTTTTCTTTATTGTAAACCCACAACTATTCAGCACCATCTCCTTTCTCTTGGTTTTCTTGAAGGAAATACAGATACTGCTTTAATGACAGACATGTTTCAGCAGTTAAAGTAATGCATCGATAAAGTGCAAATGTGTGAGATGTAATCTAGGGATCAGCCCCTCTGTTTTTTGCCTCCCTGCTCATAAATTATCTTGACCTTAAAGTCTGAATCAACACCAGGAGCGTATCACTAAATGGATTTCTCAACACAGACCATCTTTCAAAGTACCTCCAAGCCTCTGAAAAGCCTCTTTTACAACCTTCTTGCAGGCCAAATACACATATTTAACTAAAATTGAGTCAAAAAACATGAGCAAATTGAGCAATGTTGAAGAGAGCTCGCAGTGACCATCTCACACATGCACAGCTAATGTGTGCGTTTGTGTGAGGTACTCTGCTGGGTTTTTCTTCCTCTATTCAAACACCAGTCACAGAAAGCTATGACACCTCCATTTAATTATTTTAAGCCTATGAATTCACCAAATTGAAAACAATTTGTCCATAAGCTATGGCATTTTAAAGAACTGACTTTTAGAAAACCATAACAATGCACTTTCTTCTTCCTTTCACATCAAGCACTATTACTTGTAACAGTGTTACAGACTCCTAAGTTTACCTGTCAGTTTAGAGAAACATATATTTACAGTAAAGACAAAGCCATCACAAAGTGACAATTGTGTCTTGCATACAGAGGACAAAAAAAGTCTACTGACACCATATATCTCGACATAGTCTTACCTTTGAATTATACTAACTCCCTATAAACTTTGTTTCTGATCTCGTTCCTCACAGATAATAAGAAATTATCTTCCAATGAATTTTTTCATGGCTTTAAGGCTGTAAAATGTCATAAGAGCAGATGTGGTTTATACTTACCAATGATGTCTGATCCTCAAAAGGCCTGGTAATATTTTTTCTGAAAGGATAAAAAATGAAAAAAGAAGGATTAAAGAAAGAACAGGCTCAGAAAAGCACTTCTAATAAGTTTTCCAATAACAAACCATAAACCACATTAATACTGTCAGGACTTCCTTAGTGTTACCATTGCCATTTTGACTACTTTCTTCCAGGTCTTCTATCTCCTGAGGCCTGATTTCCAGACCACCACCACCAGTGACACTTCATAAATAACTGCCTTGCTTGTTCATCCACCATTAAAGCTACATATTACAACTAATGTCTCTGCACATACAGATACTGGGCTCCCATTTTGAGCAAGACGTACCTATTGTTATAACCTGTAACTCAAATTTGTAAGAATTTTGATATAAGAACTCCACCCCACCGACCTCACTAAGCTGATTGCACAGAGCAGTCAGAGAAGCCAGCTGTTCAAGTTTGCCAAATCCTGCTCTGTAATACTTGGTACAGAACT
The DNA here is from genome assembly GCA_033558185.1 of Dromococcyx pavoninus. Taxonomy (NCBI): domain Eukaryota; kingdom Metazoa; phylum Chordata; class Aves; order Cuculiformes; family Neomorphidae; genus Dromococcyx; species Dromococcyx pavoninus. The sequence continues at coordinate 244,002 of JAUMJL010000857.1, forward strand.
GGGCTCAGCACCAACACTGATCACACCTAGCTCATTTCCAGTCTACTGAAATTTACAATGAATCTCACTTTCTGCAACCCTTCCCACTTGTTCAAGCCCTTACACCAGCTAGAGTCTGTATTTGTGCTTTGAAATTACCAAATGCTGTCTTGTCAGACAGATCAAAAATGTTGAAGCGAGACCACTTACTTTTTATATAGTACAGCAAAAGGCTTCTTCACAGCATACTGCAAAGGATAAACACAGGTTACCTCTAATACAATGAAGTACACAGCAGTGCTTTTTCTAAAACCCAGCAATTTATTGGATCACGTGACACAGAGTAATTTGTGCCAATCAATCTAGAAAGGAAGTCATTCTAAAACATCTGCTCACAATAATACCCTTCAAGTTAGTAGTACTAATTAATTGCAGAGGGACTAGAAACCAAGAAATAAGAAAGTGACTGACAAACAGCTGAAATCAAAGCCATGTAACGGAATCCCTGCTTCTAGCACCATGAGGAAAAACAGGGAGTGAAATACAACCTGATTATCATTGGCGTAAGATGGTAAGAAAACAACAAAGCAAGGCGAGAAAGAGTGCAAGAGCAGCTATTTTCAGGTACGAAGTTAGGGAACAGGATTGCTAAGTTTCAGTTCTGGGAGAGGCAAGAAGCTCTGTATTAATACAAGGAAGCAGTTTACAGTATTCTGCAATATGACTTCAGTTGAATGATCTCAGTCCCAATTCCATACCTAATCCTCTTGTTTTCAAATGGATATACAATACTTCACCTCATATATTGGACAACCATGAAAAAAATAGTAATGGAGAAAATAAGCTCAAAACTTCTGGCAAAGAAGAAATGGGAAGAAAATAATCTCCATTAAGGGGTAGGAAATGGCTTACTGGTCAATCTGCGATTCAGGGAATGAGGAGAGTATGAAAATATTGATCTTACAGCAGAGACTATGCAAATTGTAAGAAAGACAGAAAGAAAGGTATTCTTAGTGTAGCACAAATGCTTATACGATTAAAGGTTGCATATTATGTCCAACAACTTACAATGTCTTTAAGCACTTCAGTCACTGTTAAGTTTGCATTTCCTCCTTTGATAAGCATAGCATTTTTGGTATTTTCTTTAAGCTTGGGTTCTCTCTTCTCAAGAAACCTTTTTGCTCTCTTAGTTTTAGGCTTTCTGTAACAATAAATTAGCAATTAAAGACCATATTAGTAACAAGGCCCTACACTGCAGAAAACAGTAAATAAAAAAAAGAATTGGAACCAGCTGTGTTCAAGCAACTTGTTTCAGTGACTCAAACTAATCCCACTGCAGAATTACAGTCGATGCTAAAAGCCCAGTTACAGATGACTGTGTTTCATCAAAAAATCACAGAATGTCCTGAGTTGGAAGAGACACCCAAAGATCATTGAGTCCAACTCCTATCCCTGCATAGGACAATCCTAACATTCACACCATGTGCCTGAGGGCATTGTCCAAATGCTTCTTGAATATTGTCAGGTTTGGTGCCATTACTACTTACTTGAGGAACTGTTACAGTGCTCCACCATTCCTCTTCCTCTCTATCTTCTTAAGCTAGCAAAGGTGATTTTATAGTCTTGGGCTTTTCAATTTCGGATAATTTAGAGTTCAAGCAATACCCGAATTCCCCACAGACTGATAGGCTGAAAGCTTCCCTCATCCCAGCTCCCTCCCCAGGTCAGAGACTCGCATATGGGAAGAAAAGAAAGTTCCTCAAAGACTGTCAATGGTATCCTAAAGAAAAGCTCAAGGATGGCATATCTGGTGGCACGAACCTGAGAATGGTACTGTGCGATATTTAGGTGAAATACCCTAGCCTTATCAGGGGCACAGAGCTCCTGGGGAGGGACTTTTTCAAGGGCAAGTAGTGATAGGATGAGGGGGAATGGCTTTAAATTGGAAGGGGGAAGATTTAAATTGGACATTAGGAAGAAATTCTTCATGATGAGGGTGGTGCGGCACTGGCACAGGTTGCCCAGGGAAGCTGTGGATGCCCTCTCCCTGGAATTGTTCAAGGGCAGGTTGGATGGGGTCTTGAGCAGCCTGGTCTGGTGGGAGGCATTCCTGCCCGTGGCACGGGGGTTGGAACTGGATGATCTTTAAGGTCTCTTCCAACCCAAACCATTCTACAATTCTATATAAACTAGTAACTACGTGGTTTAAGATCTACATTTCCCCACTACATGAATGTAAAGTTTTCAGTGTCTTCTTTGTCAACCATTATAGTTCCTTTCTTTTAAAAAACAAATAAAACCACCACCACCGCACAGGGACTTCCAGCAACAGATGAAGACAGTTCTTTCAGGTGTACAGAAACACAGGAATCTATCCAGAGGGAGATGTCCGTGGCTATGGCAGGGGCGCTGGAACTGGCTGGGCTTTAAGGTCCCTTCTAACCCAAACCAGTCCATGATTTTATGATCTTTAAGGTCCCTTCCACCCCAACCCATTCCATGAGTCCCACACCAGCCGGTCAGCACGACTCCTTTAGGTCACCAGCTGGAGAAGGGCTGCCTTGCCACGAGCGAAAAGCCAGCAGCGCCCGGTTTCCCCCCTCCCCGCCCGTTTTCCGTAAGTCTTTTCTCTCAGCATCCCCCGACCCTGGAGCGCCCGCGGGCCGGCAGAGGGGGAGCCGCACTCACACCACCCGATCCAGTGCGTCCATCGCTGCCCGCGTGCGTCGGGAGTGCCATCCGGTACCTCACATCCGCCCCGGGAGCGGGCGGGGCCGGGCGCCTCACGCAGCAAGGCCCGGTGGAAGGGCCAAAAGGGGGCTTGGGGGCACACACAACGTGTTCTCTCTTCTTCTTCTTCCCCACTTCCCCCTCCCGCGTGATTAAAGCTGCTTCCACGCAGGAAGGCTGGCCGGTGGAATGGAAGGCCGGGAACTCTGCGCTGCTGTGATCGATACAAGAAGTAATTACTGTTGCAAAAAGTGGAATATTTTGATTAGAGCTAACGTGGAGTTAGTTTTCTAGAGAATCGGTTCTCTAACCGACTTAAGTTAAAGTTTCGTGTGGGTGGCTGTATTTTTTGAAAGTTAGACAATGTCCCTCTGATGGCATTTTTTCTTTATAGCATGTTTTTTTTTTTTCCAAACAGTGTTTTCCCAGACACTGTTCAGAGAGAAATGATAATGCCTTGTGTTCAGTATGGTCTGTGCTGAGCAGATGTGTCTTTTCTGTTTGCAGTTTCCCTATCTAAAATGCAAGGTCAGACAGAACTGGCTTCAAAGCACTAATCAGCAGAGGTTTGTTATGAAGTTCATAATAAAATCAGTCCTTGGAAAGCAATAGATTATACGTAAGATTTCTGGGAAAATTTATACACATGCATGTAAGTGGGGAATATATTCTGTTCCCAGCTCTTGTCTTGTTATGCATGATTGATGGAAATCATTCCCTCACATGTCCAGAGCTGAAATAAAGGACGCTGCTTTCTGAACCTCCAAACTCAGTTTTAGAGAGTTTATTTGCCGGCATTTTCAGTGTTCTGATGACTTCTCTATGCTGACCCCGTGCTGTGAAGAATGCTGGGGGTGAACTTCTCTGATCATTACTGATTCAAGTATTACACAATTATGCTGGAATTACTTAGGCAATCCGTCCTCGCAGTATTGTTGCAGTTAAACACTTTTGAGGGAAGGCAGAGAAAAGCGGGAAGGAAGAACAGTCAGGAAGAATATGTTTTATGTTTTAAAAAATTCACATTACAGTGAATGCCCCACACACTCAACTTTTATGTCAAATACTGTGTGACCATACAAATGATGTTGCAGTACATAGTATCAACCTACAGCCTCACTAGGGACACATGGATCACCTGGGGAACCACTGATGGACCAACACATGATATTAGGCATAAAAACCTTCAGAAAAATGCCAGAGGGGAAGATCAGAGCCAAGAAGTTATTCAGGGGAGGGAAGATAACTTCCTTTCTTTTGCCACACATTATATTATATAGAAAATGGGAGAAGGGCCAGCAGGTCAAGGAAGGTTATTCTGCCCCTCTGCTCTGCTCTCATGACACCTCACCTGGAATACTGAGTTCAGTTCTGGAGTCCTCAGTGCAGGAAGGACACGGAGCTGTTAGAGCAGGTCCAGAGGAAGCCACAAAGATGATCAGAGGGCTGGAGCACCTCCCATACGAGGACAGATTGAGAGAGATGGGCTTGTTCAGCCTAGAGAAGAGAAGGCTCCAGGGAGACCTTATAGTGGCCTTCCAATGCCTGAAGGGGCTACAGGAAAGCTGGGGAGGGACTTTTTAGCAAGCATGTTGTGACAGAATAAGGAGTAATAATTTTATACAAAGAGAGGGTAGATTTAGACTGGATATTAGTAATAAATTTTTTACAATGAGAGGAGTGAAACACTGGAACAGGTTGCCCAGGAAAGTAGTGGAGGTCCCTTCCTTGGAATTCAAGGTCAGGTTGGATGGGGGTCTGAGCAACCTGATCTCGTTAAAAATGTCCCTGCTCTGGACCAGACGACCTGTAAATGTCCCTTCCAACCCAAAGCATTCTATGGTTCTATGACAGATGCCTCATTCAGACCTAAGTTTCAGCTGTTGACTTAGCCCACAGTGGCTTTCAGGACTTGACTGGACAAAAACCTGAGCAACCTGACCTGAATTCGGCATTGTCCCTGCTTTAAGGAGGAAGCTGGACAAGAAATCTCCTGTCCCTTTTCACATGAAGGATTTCCAAGATCCATCACGGGAACAAAGGATGCTGGAGAAAATCCAGATAAGCAATGTGATGAGTAATCAGACAAGTAATGAAAGCCACACCTAACTGAATTTTTCTTTCAGTTACTGCAGTACAAAAACAGATTGAGTACATGGCAAAAACGACCCACAAGGTAAAGCTATACTTGAAAAATTCAGAACTTTAATTTAAACAATGACTTTTTTTCTCTTTTTTCTTTTTTTACAAAATGACCCAGGTTGCACAATACATCCACATTTTTCTAAGGTGGTAGTGGGGTTTAATTATTTAACCACTTCCTCTTCTTCAGTTTGAAAGCAGAGACACACACATTTCCAATTGGCATTTTTAAAAAACACTCAAGCCCTCCCCACTGTACTCCAAACATAAAAGCAAAGCACAAGAACACAATGTCCATTTTTCCACAATTAATTGCTCAGATAAATTGGACATCATGTCATGGCCTATAAATTTGGCATTTAAAAGTTGGCCCATTAACTCCAGGAAGAAATCCTGGAAAGCTCAGAGCTGATATCATGGAGGGGCATCCTCTAAGGCAACGCTTCCAGAAGGAGAATCCTCTGCCCCAGAAGCAGGGCTGTCAGGCAGAGGAACAGAGGCATCTGTTTCCAAGTTGTCTTGCTTCTCTAGATCACAATTCATGTCAGAATTTCCTCTGCCACTCACCTCTCCCTCTGACTCTTCAGCCAGTTTGTCTTGGGCCTGAGCTGACTCCTCAGAATCTTCTTTTTCACGCATAAAATTGCAAATTGTATTAAACCTGCTGTAAGAAAAATCTCTGTCCTTGATCTGTAACCACTCCACTCCACCTGATACAAAGAAAGAAAATTCATATTAATGACAAAAGGAGTTAAGAGTTAACAGCAGTTTTTTTTTAGTTTAAGTTCACTGTTATTAAGGCTAAGCCTGACCAACAATTAAGTAAAAGAATCACCTGGGACAGAGAAAAATCTTTCAAGAATTTGGAGCAACACTAATTTTTGTGGTGAATCTCACCATGGGGCTTAAACTATTCATTTTCCTTGAAATATAAGGCTATGAATAACAGAAAGGCATTTGATAAAGAAACACCAGCTTAAAATGAGGAGAAACTTAACTGTTGATAAACTAACAACATGCATAGGCTAAACCAACCTATCCAAGACATGCCTACATGTTTTCATCCAGATACTGGAGGCATTCTGTAAGGTTCATGCACATCACTAGCTTGGTCTTTAAAGAGCAGTCACAATGTAGATAAAATTAACTGGAAAGTAATGAAAAGCAGGAATGTCAAGACACAAAACTATGCTATGTCCACATCATGAGTACTGTGTCCTCCTCAATCCATACTGTAAAACTAGAAAAGAGAAACAAGAACTGGGGAGACTGAAGTTTGCTCTATGTGGGAAGGGACTTTTGAAAAAGAAATACCAAAGCAAAACAAAAATCCCAAACCAAACAAAAACTCCATTCAACAAAAAAGCCAGTGACTAGAATCCTACTTGGAGGAGACAGCTTAGAGGCAGCAGATGTTTGTAAGGCTGTACTGGGAAAACACGTAGGGCTAGACTTACCTCCTAATTGAGATAACAAAGTAACTCACATTCATTTGAAGCACCAGAATATACATTTGAAAAAACAACAAAAGCAAACAAACAATCAAGAAAACCTACTAAAGTTGTGCTTTTTCCGTACAACAGAAACATGATTTGAAAGCCAACTGCCATAAAAAGTGGTGTAAGTCAAAAGTACAGACAGGTTCAAAAAGCAAGAGAAGATGACAGAGGCTTGATGGACTAAAGACAGCAGTCCAGATGAAAGCTCTTATCAGGATATTCATGAACTACTGAACATCAGAAGGAAAGTCAAAAGAAAGGATTACTCATGTGTATGTTCCTCTCCTGCTTTCCATACACCTGTTTACATCTGTCCATAGTCAGAAATACAATACAGGACCAAAACAACTTTGGTCCAATCCAGCATGGCAGTTCCTGTTGTAATTAGGTGTCAGACACCACATTTAGACTCTTAAAATAACCTGAATATAATTAAAAAATGCTGAGAAAATATTTTCCAAATAAAATACTTGTTCACCTAAATCTTAAAACATCTGGTAATATGTCAGGGAATGACATCAGAGATTGGGGACGAATTTGTGTCACCTCCTGAACTCAAGTATATCAAGTTCTTACAATACATATCCAACAGACTCCAAATAGAACTGGGTTTTCCTGCCCACTTAGAATTTTCGGCAGTAATACTGTCAATTCACAATATGTTGTACTTAATCTGCACATTAAACTGTCAGAGTAAAGAAACAAAGCGTTTTTCAGCAGGTATCATCATTATAGCTTCTCCAGAAAAAAAGCAGGCCTTTGTGTTAAGCAACATGTTCTTTATTCTATTGTACTTTAAAAATAACAGTTTCTGTTTAATGTTACCTACTTAAATATATGGATATAAGAAATCATGGAATCATAGAACAGTTTGGGTTGGAAGGAACCTTAAAAGATCGTTCAGTTCCAATTCCCCTGCCATGGGCAGAGACACCTTCCACCAAACCAGGCTGCTCAAAGCCCCATCCAACCTGGCCTTGAACATTTCCAAGGAGGGGGCATCCACGACTTCTCTGGCCAACTTGTGCCAGTGTCTCACCACCCTCATAGGAAAAACATTCTTCCTAATATCTCATCTAAAGCTCGCCTCTTTCAGCTTAAAACTGTTACCCCTCAATCCTATCACAGCACTCCCTGATAAAGAGCCCTTCCTCACCTTTCCTATAAGCCCCCTTTAAGTACTGGAAGGCTATGTTACATGTTGTTGATAAGAATGCTGATGTCTGGTCAGATTCTAGATGACATTTCATGTTATATCTCCTATGATCAATGTCCAACTAACTGCCCATATTTAATGTAAAATAGCTACATATTCCTAAAACATGAAGCAGTAACATTGACTCGAGTGCAACAGCACTGACTTCTGTGCAAAAAACCACCACTGAAATAACGCAAATATAAGAGCACTGACTCCTGTCTACAGAATAAAAATTAATATGAATGGTCTGCTACATGTGTCTTTGCAAGTTAAATTGATTTACAGTTAACTTTAAATTCACTAAGAACACTTCCGTTGTTCGAAAAATTGATGGAAGTAAAAAGAATTAAAAAAAAAATCAGTGAAGAACTACTAAACAGCACCTCCAGTTTCAGAACTGGTGCCAAAACTTGTAGATGACAGAAAAACACACCAGGGAACATCACCAGATGTTTGCCCTGCCCCTCTTCCTCCACTGCTGGAGGAAGCACTGGTCAGGAAGGAATCTCTCACTCTATTTTTTGGGGGGTGTTTCGGTTTGTATATTTCTTTTTAAATATACACATCTGTTGCCTAAAGAAGAACTTCCCTCTTGCATGCCCTTGAATGAAACACTTAATCAAGGTTGACCCTCCTATGCATAATCCATCCATGCCCCTACACGTAAGAGCAGAGGCACTAACCAACACTCTCTTCTCCTTCCTTCTTCTCTGTCAGAAGTGTCCGTGTCATGTTCAACTTCTTCATTGTGTGGCATTTGTATTTCAGCTGTACTTTCTGGTTGCCTTCTGCATCTGTTGTGAAGAGAGGAGCAAAAACAATACCTAAACCCCAATCATTACAGTGAATTCCATTACCAGCTGAAATGAGATCGATATTATTTGTAACCTCTCGAGCTACCACAATGAAAAGGACATGAAATCACAATTACCTTGCTCTTTGTTTTCTTCAAAAAACACACAGGTTCCCAAGGTATCTATGGAAAACAAAGTGAGAAAGTCTTATGAGACTAATTTCTACCAGCTGTAGATACTGCGTCCTTCAGAAATGTTCTTTCTGACTTCCAGCCCCTCGCAAAGGCCCAGCACTGGTTACCACACCGCCAACTCAGGAACAGACAGGAGCATCACAGTCGCTGAAAGTGACTACAAGGAGGATTCCAGATAATTTTCTTCCAGATCAACTGTTGTCACTATAAGGCAAATGCAAGAACTACAGACTGCACAACACATCAGTCCTGCTTACACAGGAGACAAGAAGCACCTGCTTTAAGGCATTTTATGTCCCATGTTTTCCTTGCAGAAATGTCAGCTGGGTGCACCTCCAAATCAGCTTCCAAGCACACTTTTCAGTAAATAAGACATATATATGGCTAATTTATCAGAGAACTCAGACCAGTGCTGCTCTATATGGTGTTACACAAACACCACCCAGAACTTCGGTAACTCACAGGTCCATGTTCTCCATTTGCAGTGGAATTAACGGACATTAAGAAAGTTCTTTGCATCACATGAAAAAGGAGACATTATAAATACATAATTTTTCCTACCTTCATATTCTCCTGCAAATACGTATCTGTCCACTTGTAAAATGGGCCTCTCTGTTTCTATTCCCTACAAAGAGAGGGACAAAATTGCACAGATGTCAGGTCTCCATTAGTCCAGGCAAATTGCTTGCTGTGAGGCCAGAGAAGACAGATATAGCAGAATCCAGATTACATCAATTACTTCAAAAAATAGTTATTAAAAACATAAGGTAAAAACAGTAGAAGTATTCCATAACACAACAAATGTGAAATGCAAAGTTTCTTTTGGTATTAAAGGAATGGATTCCAGACTGTAAACCTTTCTCAAGCTGTCAGCTACATACGAGGAAAAAGTACATCTTTAAAACAGGATTTATGGAAGTGGGTAAGAGTTCTGCAGAGGCTATGGTTTTACAGGAGCTAGCAGACTCCTGATAGAATGGCAAGTCATATAATTAAATTAATATCTATTAGTTGTCAAAAAAATGTAATAAAAGTAGGTTTAGTCATTACAATCAACCCTGAGGTTTTCTGCAATGCTAAACATTGGGGGTGGGGAGAGTAGTTTTTTTCTGTTTTTCCAGGAGACTTCCTTAAACACTGGTCACAACTGTTTCAAAGGGTTTAGCCAGTCTTAATGTAGAATCAGTGTAGTGTTAAAAACCCATTAAGACAATTTTTCAGTTTATCACCACACCTTACTTTAAGAATGTTAAATATAAAGAATATACCAGATAATACTATTTAGGTTACAGAAAATAAATTTAAAGTGCTGTTATTTCCTCTAGGAAATTAATTTAAACTCCATTTTAAATTAACAAATACACACCCTTGCATGAAAAAAGGATGCTACTTCCTAAGCTCCAATTAATACAAGTTCTACAAAGTGGAAAAACTTTCAACATTGTTTGGAAAATGCACAAGCTGAAGAAGTCCAGCATGAAGCATTACACCAGCACACATTACAGAAGTGCAACTGCAGGGTCATAGATGTGTCTGTGATTACTATGTATCTACATTGTGAAGGAGTTTGAAACTGTTATTTAATTTCATTTTTTAAAAAACAAGGAGGGGAAGAGTAAGGCAGCAGTTCTATCAGCTCATTTCCTTCCTCTGCAGCATGGCTTTTCCCAACACCCAGGCCAGGATGCCATTATTAAAATAAGATATACCCATAAACTCTATTTTGATAAAAATTAATGCCTGAACAGAATACACTAGCTAAGAAAAAATATGTTTTAGTAAGTAAATCATGCACATCAACTTTATTCAGGACATGAAGACAAGCATATGCTAAAAGTTTTGAAGATAAAGCACTATGTGGTAAACTCCGTAAAATACAGAATAACACACAGGTTAATAGGAACTTCCTCCCATCCTTTCAATAAAGAGAAATACCTAAGATCAACAAGATTTAAGCTCTGGGATTGTCTTTCTGCTGCAACGTTGAGAACACCACTAGCATTAAGCTAACAGGAAGAACAAATTTTTCATTGGGTGTTTTTTACCACAGGTAATTAATAAAAAAAAAAAAGAACACACCAGTAATAGGCAACAACACTAAGGTTCAAAACTTTATTTCTTTGCCTGATACACATTCAGTTTTGGACTATGCAAAAATGGAGGCTGTCTTCCCCTTATGTGTGACCAGCATCACAGAAAACATGCTAAGCAGAATAACACAAACCAGAATCTTTCATTGGAGTTTTAACAACAGTTGTCTTGTTATGAAAAATCTAAAGGAATGCTTAACTCTGTGGAGTGAGCACGGGTAGATTTGGATATGAGTAGGGTACATTACAGATACTTAAACATTTTTCTAGCAACATTACAAAAGAATCTCAAAGCACGGAATTCAAAAGAATCCCATTAATGCTACTGAAGAATATGTAGCCATTCAGCCCCCTGTAATGAATCGCCTGTCTAATACATTTCAATTGACTTAGGTCAGATCCAGGAAGGAAATCTGTTTCTAAAAGCACATCCATCCAATGATGGGTAATTTATGAATTTTTACTGTATTTCTACATTTGAAGTTTCCAGAATTCACTTAATCACCTCACATGTATTCTGAGATACAGACTGCAAATATGGCAGCAAATAAGAAAGATCTGGTTCCAAAATGTATTTTCAAATCAATAGTACCTGAACAACCTACACAGCTCTCACATTCCATGTAGGTTCTGAAAGGCAAATAGAATTTGTTCCATACAGAGAAAGTCATTAAACAACTCAAAGGAAAAGGACAGGTAAGCCAGACTCTTACAATAATTCACAACGAAGCAAACACATCCAGAACGGTTTACCAAATGCTTAATACCCCACTATCCTTTACATTCACAGCACTTGAACTTGCCAGGCAGTATCTGAAAAAAATGCTTTGTAAATACAGTGCAGTTCAGAAAGATGTCGGCTTTAGCCTTCAACTGTATCCGAGGTATTTGAAGAACTGTGCTTAACGGTATTTTTTTGCATGTGTAAAATACATCATTTAAAAAAATGAACAAACAGCATGAAATAAGAGGGGATAATGGTCCTAGTTTATAAATACTTCTAAAAACATTCCCTTCTGTTTACATAACACTATATTCAAAGACCATATGCCATTTCTGAAAGTGAGAGTCCATGACATCCAGCCAAATATGGCCACTACTGTGCACATAATTCTCCATGAAAGATCTGATCTAAATATTATTGACTTGAAGGAATTTAGAAACAGCTTCTGCCCCTTGTTCATACGCATAACAGACTTACCCCTTTCCTATTGTGCTGTAATCACTCACCAAAATCTTGCATTTGTTTTCACATTTTTCTAAGAAGTTTGAATCAATAATTCCTGATAGCTCCACCATGACCAGTTGCTCCTACAAGGCAAGTTAATAATGTACATCTGTAATTGATATATTTGAACTCAGCAGGGAAAAAAAAGCACCTCCCAACAAAAAAACATAAACCAAAAAAACCTAGCACACAAAGACCCAGACCTTCAGAACAAACAGACCCATAACCTGGCTTAGTCTGCATTCTGTATGGCATAGAGATACTGCAGTACTATGCAGAGGGAAAAGCAGTGGCTCACTACTTCTGTTTCACACCCGAATTTCCTGGCCTTTTCTTCCCAGCTAGGAAAGGACCTATTTTTTCAGCCTTGAAAAATGTGGCTTGATATAGGTGATTTATGATTTATAACAGTATGACCAGTTACGTATTCCAAAATACATTTTTCTAAAGCTTGCAGACTTCAAAGGCAAGTATGCTTTAGATTGGAGACAATGATGTTAATCAGTGAGTTATTCTAATTAGCTGACTCAATGGCAACTAATTCTCCATTTGGAAAATAAAATTTAGCCCACTTGGGTAAATTTTGTGTGTCTGTAGTGAGAAAGAAATATTTTGAGACATGAGTATGGAGGGAATATGTGTACAGAAAGGATTAAACATTATTCCCAAAATAGGTTTCATAGTTATGCAGCAGCTTTTTGGGAGGAAGTTCTCACACTGTACTTTTCACGTGTTTAGTGGTTGCTGAATTGGCAGAAAATTATTATAGATCCAGTCTTTGTGGAGACTGGTAAGATTTGTCTTAGCCTGTTATATATTGGTTTGAACAAAGCCTTTATGTGGCTCTGAGTTGGTAAAGCATGGTGTGGAAGTAGTTGATACTGTTTAACATTTGGACTTGATGGTCTTAGAGGTATTTTCCAATGTTAATGATCCCATGATTCTAAATTAGACACCATAGAGAGGTTAAGTTAAGCAACCATGTTGCTTGAAATGGTTACTTTTAACTCTTTCTAACATATTGCTTTTAAATCAACCCATTTTCAATTCTTTACCATTTTGGGTGAGGAAAATATAAAACCAAAAAAAAAAGCCACCTTGAAAAAAGTCTTTTATTCAAGAACAAAATCAGTAAGCATCACCTACTGAACACCTACAGACACACCAATATTAGATGAACAAGTTTGTATTTCATAAAAGTATAGAATCATTAAGGGCGGAAAAGACCTCTAAGATCATTCAGTCCAACTATCAGCCCAACACTACTGTGCCTACTAAACCATGTCCTGAAGTGCCACATCTACACGCTCTCTGAACACCTCCAGGGACGGTGACTTCACCACTTCCCTGGGCAGCCTGTGCCAGTGCTTCACCACTCTTTCGGTAAAGAAATGTTTCCTAATATCCAATCTAAAACTCTCCTGATGCAACTTGAGGCCATATCCTCTCATCATATCGCTTGTTACTTGAGAGAGGAGACCAGCACACACCCCGCTACAACCTCCATCCGGGTAGTTGTAGAGAGCAATAAGGTCTCTTCTCTAAGCTAAATTTTTTTGGATATTACAGGGGTAGGAAGCACCTGGAACTGGAAGAGCGTTTTCTGACTATGCCATTTTCTAAATTTTTTTGGATGTTACAGGGGTAGGAAGCACTTGGAACTGGAAAAGCGTTTTCTGACTATGCCCCTGACACGATATACACATCAGCACCAAACCCCACCACCTCAAGCAGCCACAGCCACCCCCTGGCTTCCTGGAAGCAAGGGAGGCCTTGCAGATGATACAGGAAACAGTTACCACTGCAAAATGTGCAATATTTTCATTTAAGTTAAAACACAGTTAAATTTCATCTAAGTAACTGTGTTTTTTGAAAGTTAGGCAGAATGTCCCACTGACCGTGTGTTGTATTTTTTTATAACATGTTTTTTTCAAACAGTGTTTCTCCAGATACTGTTCAAAAGTAACAACGCCTTGTGTTCAGTATGGTCTGTGCTGAGCAGATGCATTTTCTATAATCCCCTCTGTCTGCAGCCTTTCCCAATCTCAAATGCAAGGTCAGACAGAGTTGGCTCCAAAACTCCAATCAGAAGAGATCTGGCTCTTGTGAAGTTCATAATAACATTAAAATTAGTCCTTGGAAAGCAACAGAACATGCATAAGATTTCTGAGATAATTTATACGGGTGGTGTGAGTAGGGAATATATTCCATCCCCAGCTCTTGTCTCGTTACACACGACTGATGGAAATCATTCCCTCACCCGCCCTGCGCTGAAATAAAGGATGCTGATTTCTAAAACTCCAAGACGAGTCTTGTAGAATTTATTTGTCGGCATTTTCGGTGCCACCGGGACGCGGTGAGAGAAGAAAAGCCACCCCCTCCCCCAGCAGGGCAGGCGGCCGGGTTCGGCGCACGGAGCAGGGCGCACGGCTCCCCAAAGCCTCGCCGCCGGCGGGGGCAGAAGGGGCGGGGCAGGGAGGCAGGACCCGCCCCAAGGGCCCGGTGACGCCATCCCCGGCTCCTCCCGCAGCTCCCTGGAAAGGGGGAACGCGCGGTGCCGGCATCTACCCACCTCTACCTCCTCTTCTTCTGTTTCATGCTTCCTCCCGCCCTCTTCCCCGCTCTCCGCCGCCGCCATGTCGCCAGGGAACGCCCCGCTCCTTCCCTTCCCGCCCCCCAAACCTCGCCTCAGGGAGCACCACGTGCTCGCGCTGCCGCCGCCATCTTGGGGGGGGCACCCGTTCACGCCTCCCGCCACGCTGCGCGCGCTGGCTCCGCTCCTCCCCGCGGCCTCAAACAGGGACGGCGGCAGCTGCGGTGCTTGTGGGGTTAGACGTTACGGGAAGGGCTGCGAAGATGATCCGAGGGCTGGAGCACCTCTGCTGTGGGGACAGGCTGAGAGAGTTGGGGTTGTTCAGCCTGTAGGAGAGAATGGTCTGGGGAGACCTTATAGCGGCCTCCCAGTACCTGAAGGGGCTGCAGGAAAGCTGGGGAGGGGCTTTTTACAAGGGCAAGTAGTGATAGGATGGGAGGGAACGGCTTTAAATTGGAAGGGAGGAGATTTAGGTTAGACATCAGGAAGAAAGTCTTCACACTGAGAGTGGTGAGGCACTGGCACAAGTTGCCCAGGGAAGCTGTGGATGCCCCCTCCCTGGAAGTGTTCAAGGGCAGGTTGGACGAGGCTTTGAGCAGCCTGGTTCGGTGGGAGCTGGCCCTGGCCCTGGCCGGGGGGTTGGAACTGGAAGGTCTTTTAAGGTCTCTTCCAACGTCAAGCATTCCGTGTTAAGCTCCGGCAGGGAAGAGCCCGCGGCGAGCGGCTGCGGGAGCAGGAAGAGGATCGGGCACAGCAAGGGGGAAGGAAGAGCGGCTGCCCGCGGGGAGGAGCACATTCCGGGGATGGCCGGGGCGGGCAGCGCCTTCCTGAGCAGCTCTGGAGATACAAAAAGTAGTTACTGTTACAGAAGGTGGTTTAGTAGTGGACAGGCACGGTTGGACTTAATTGTCTCAAAGGTCTTTACCAACTAAATGATTCTGGTGATTCTATGAAATGCAAGTGTTGCATCCCGTAATCCTGGTCTCGTACTGGTTTTTGTAATGCAATTCTCCCTTATTTTTCTTCTGTATGCTGTGTTTCTGATTTTGCAACCAAAGTGTCCTCCTCCTCATTATGTCAAAAAGTCGTTGATTAAAATATTAAATAAAAACTAAAGGATCCCAAGATAGGCTTTCTTCCAGTCTCTGCGTAACCTCTGTCTCACATTAGAGTAATACAAATGTCAGCATAGCACCATATTAAGTGTTTAACAATGTCTGCATATTTGTGATCTGATGCGGTTCTCCTTTTCCTAGAAAAATGACTGATCGTAAACATATCAAGTAAGTTTTGCTTCTTTGGGAAGCCAGCATTAGCCTTTATCTCATTTTCAATTAAACTTTGTAGTTTTAATTATTTTATTCTTAGATCTTGTTTTAGAATATTGCATACTGTAAGAGAAGCCTATAAATTTGGATTAGTTCTAAATACATAAAAAGATGCTGGGGTGTGTTACCTTTTTTCAGGCAAGTGGCAAAGGCTTGAATTTTGACTGCAGGGAACAATAGCAGCAGAACAGATATTTGGTATATTGCAAGTGTTAATTATCAGATATAACAATAGTTTGTGTCATGTGCTTAGCATGGACTGCTGTATTATTGGTTTTAGAAAATAACAAAAATAAGTCACTGAGCATCTGATTGCATGTTCTGCTACTAGAAGGAGATAGAGAAAATATGCTTAGAGAGTTTGTTTAATGTTTGTGATGAAGGTTTTTAGTGAGCTTCTTTTGAAGTTGTGTGTTAATGTTCGTAACTTGAGCTAGTGTAGATCTTATGCTATATAATATCTATAAATGTGTAGTAAACCCAGTCTTCTAATAGTTCTTAGCTACTGGGTTTTATTTATTAAATTGCAACGGCATTTTTGCACCAGGTCTTCCCATCTCTAGATCATTTTTTTGTGGCTTTAAAAAAAGTGCTGCTTGAATAAAGCACAAGAAACTCTCTGTTCTGAATATGTATTTAAAAATTAATTATCAGAACTGACAGTGCTTCTGTAATGTTACATTAATACTGTCATTCTTTTTTTATAGATGGGAGAAGGCTGTGACCTATTTGAAACTACAGAAAGCCCTTACAAGAACATAAATGTGTGCCAAATCAGCCTGTGTAAATCATAGACTGGCACGAACTGCCAGTGAAGGCGCCGGTACATTTGTTGGCTTTTGTACCAGCCTAAGTGTCCTGTAGTATCCGGGGTCATCTCAGTCTCCTCATTACCGTGAGTCAGGGTGTGCAGCTGCTGGATGATGGGAAATTTTTGGTGTATAAGTGCCCAATGTATTTTAAAGAGTCTACCTCACTGTCAGGCTAAGCTTGGCATGGGCGTTAGTGGTTTGCCTTGGTCTATCATATACTGGCAGGAGTATTTCAACAACTTACCTCTTAAAAGAGACTGTGTTCTCAGAGCCTGCCAGAAACTGAACCACTTGATGAGATAAATATGGAAATACATGTTTTGTGGATCCAGGTTTTGGGTTTCAGAGGCCTCAGCTAACAATCCTGTCAGCCCTTGAACAGATTTATGTGTCTGTTGCCAGAGGTAAGTACCTGGGTAAGTGGCACTTAGATCAGTTTGAGTCGCTGGCGACCAAATGGTAAATCTAAAATAAATGATCATGTTTGAGATCTACGTCTGTAACAGGTATACACTAGTTTCAGTGGGTTCACTTGCAATTTAAGCATATTAGTGTATATTTTATTTGGGGCCCTGTTGTTTGCAACTTCTGTGCAGTGTCATAGATTAGAGGTTTGGACTCTATATTATAGCAAATAAACATTTTTGCAGATAAGGTACATTACAGGAAAGTTCACTGAAACACATAATGAATAAATTCTTCCTGCTTTGTTTCATTTTTCCATTTTATTTTGATTTTTGTCTTCATGCTTGCAATTCCTTCTCAATCCTTTTGTGGAAGACATTTAATTTCCTTTTGCCATTCCCTCCTGAACACTTTCTTTATGAGGCCTTGGCAGTAGTCTAAGTAAAAGGTTCAATATTTTGTAAAAACACAGGGTAAGACAGAGCCTTTGTTTAAATTATTGAGTTTTGTCTGTTTAGATGGTGAGTGAAAACCTTTTGTATTATCTGAAAACCCACAGAATTTACTATTTAAAAATTATAATAAATCATATGTTTGCATGAGTATACACAGACACTGTATATAGTCTATGCATCTGTATTATTTTCTGAATTGACTGGAAAGGATGTTGTAGTTTCTATGCTAATTTTAAATTGGAAGTGTAACTCAAATTGGTGACGTGACAAAAGGTGATTGCCTGTGATTATCAGAAGAGGCTTTTCAGTAAACGTTACCATGTGAAATAGCTAAATGTAATAATACAGTGATGTAAGGTGCAGAGAGATGCAGAAGAAAGCTTTTAAGACTAGTGTGTATTTCTGGCTCTAGTCAGGGTTGCAAAAGGTAAAATCAGCCCCAGGACAAAGATAATTTGCTGATAGTATTACAAAGGATGATTTCCATTTCCCTGCAGCTACATTGTTGAGCCTCTTGGGTTAGGAATTTGCCAGCCAAACCAGATCATAGGTGTTGCCTAAAAAAAAAAAAAAATAAACCAAACCCCAGAGATTGCTGCTGGGCTCCTTTGTATCTGTGCCTTTGTCGTTTGAAAAGCTCCCTGTAGATTATGTAAGGAAATCTTTGACATCCCTCACCAGCTTCAGTTCCAGCTCAGCTTTGGCTTTGCTGACCTCATCCCTGTATACTCAAACAACGTCTCTGTATTTCTCCCGGGTCACCTGTCCTTGCTTCCACCTTCTTGATGCTTCCTCTTTGTGTTTGAGTTTGGCTACGAGCTTCTTGCTCTTCCTCTTGGCATTTTTGCCTGATTTCCTACTCATTAGGATGGACTGCCCTTGAGCCTGGAGAAGGTGATTCTTGAATGTTAACCAAGTTTCCTGGGCTCCCTTTCCCTCCAGGGCCTCATCCTGTGGGACTTTTCATCAAGAGTCCTTGAAGAGGCTGAAGATGACTCATTTTGTCTTGCTCTCTTTTCCTCACGGAAAAAGGGCTTAGGCATTAAAAACAATGAATGCTGCCTCCTGCACACAGCAGGCTCTGATCTTCAAATCCTCCTTCCTTGCAGTGAGGAGTTGTCTCCTGCTGATATCATGTCCTGGAGCACGTAAGGGGAAGAACAGCAGGAACTTCTTGAGGGAACTTGGTGCTGTATCCACATTGGGAGCAATGCATCTGTGTGTCTGTAAGTGATGGGGTGGGAGAGTGGTATGGCAGAGCTGAGAGCTGCTATGGTGTCCTGCATGGAGCCCTAAAACTGGGAGCCCTCCCAGTAAAACTTAGCAGGTGATAATCCTCTGAAGCAGCTGGTAACAAATAAGGTGTAAAAGATGTTCCTTGTTATCCAGCTCGATCAGAAGGGGATGTCTATCTATAGAACCAATTTGCTAATTTATGAAATGTTAATGTTTGGAACATTTTACATGACCTCAGATTATTTGGCATCAGTTATTTGAGTAACCAAATGTAAATTCTTACGCCTGTTGGGCTGAAGGCAGTTGAATGCCCTTGACTTCAAAGGTCACTGGGAATACGCATTATTTTTCAGGGCTAAGTTCTTATTTAATGATTTAATCTCAGCTGGCCTGTCTATATTTGTTTAAAATGTGTTTAAAGCAAACTGATATAAAAGGCACTGGAAATTTCTTTTTTGTATACAATTATGTAAAAGCTGAAGGTTGTTCCTGTTTCATATTTATTTACTGATTTTAATCAACGTTCCCAGGGCTGGTTTTTAGTAAAGTGAAATATTTTTGTTGAACTGTATTTTGTTTTCCTTGTACATGAACACCACTTTGCTTGTTAATGAAGTGCTATTAAGAGCATTTTTTTTACACACCTCAACAACTGCCAAAGTGGTTTACAGTGCAGGAAATAAAAAATACTTATTAGTCAATCTGCATCAGAAACATCAGAGTCCTAATTCAGTAGGCTTTTATTGAGGTGTAACTTGGCAGCAATTTTTAATTCCTGGTAGTTTAGTACTTTTGTAGGTATGCCCACTGACCTACAGAAAGATTCTCACCCAGTATAAAAAGTAAGACTCATATTGCAGAAGCCTGAGGGTAAATGCTATATTAATTTGGTTTTCTTAGTCTGATATTACTACAAGATGTTAGAATGTGGCTTTGTCATTCTTAGTTCGTACTATGTGGATGAAATCATAAATGCATTTTATATCTTCAAAGAACAGGACAGAATAGACAGAAGTGAGTTAGGAAATAGCGAAGAGTAGTTGAACAATAAGTCCAGTTGGACAACCAATGGAAGGATGCACTGACTCAATTATCTGTGTGTACGCTTCTGTAAGTACTAAAAATCTGTTGCTCCATGAACTCCAAAAACCCCAAATGTGGAGTAGGAGACTCAGAATAGCTAGTTTAAATTGGGATAGAGCAATACTGTTCGTGTGAGACATTTGAGGGAAGGAGGATAACCACTGAAATACTGTAAGACTGGTGTATAAATTATGTAGGGAGGTGAAAATAGCCATTGGCACTGCTAAAGGATGTTGAGTCAAATCAGAATTAAACCACATTTTTAGAAACAAGTAATACATAACTTTTATGAATTCTAAATAGGAAATGCATCTTGTTAGGACTGTAGTATCTCTAGGTGCTTGGTGGCAAGTGTTTCTTGATAAGGAAAATCAGACACTGTAAAAGCAGAAAACACAAAAGATTGTTTAAGTATTCTTGAGTACTCTAGGTAAATGTCACATGGATTGGAATCAGGAAACTAAAATTCTTGGTGCCATAAATTTTAGGCTTCTTGAAGTGAGTAGTAAAGGAATCTACAGGATAGAAACTAGCGCTGGACTTGATCACCACTGTGCATGATCTACTTCAAACTTTTTATGAAAGAGTCATTCTGAAATAGCAATCTTAATATACTTGTAGTTGATGCTCTTGAACCAAAATGAAAATCTGTTTCCATTATAAAGTGCCACAGACTGTGGCTCTTTAAAGAAACTGAGCTGTCAAGGGATAAGAAGTTGTTCTTATGGATTGACTGATGGTTAAAAGGTGGGAAAGAAAAGGTAGGAGAAAATGGTCTGTTTTCAAAATGAAGTGAGAGTGTTGGTGGCTTTCCAGGGCAATTTGTAGTGTTAAACATTTTCCTAAATTATTTGTTTAAAAAAAAAATCAGTGGAAAGTGAGAT
Organism: Dromococcyx pavoninus; assembly: GCA_033558185.1. Taxonomy (NCBI): domain Eukaryota; kingdom Metazoa; phylum Chordata; class Aves; order Cuculiformes; family Neomorphidae; genus Dromococcyx; species Dromococcyx pavoninus. The sequence goes on from JAUMJL010000857.1 coordinate 264,652, forward strand.
ACAGAATTTGGATGATACTACTGTGTTTTCAGGGTTGTGATAATGAAAGCCTGCTGTGCAGATTAGCACATGAATGACTGGATAGTAAAATGATGGGTGAACTGAAACCATTCTCTGGCTAAAGAACTTCTCAGCCAAAGATTGCTGAAAACTGAGATTTACAAGGTGAAATACCTTGCAGGCTAGTCTTGCCTGTTTTCCTGCTCTTTTCCAGGCATTCCATAGCCTACAGGAAAGCTGGGGAGGGGCTCTTTATCAGGGCCAGTAGTGATAGGACGAGGATTAATGGTTTTAAGCTGAAAGAGGGGAGATTTAGATTAGATACTGTGAGGGTGGTAAGGCACTGGAACAGATTGCCCAAAGAAGTCATGAAAACCTCGTTTTTGGAGATGAGGCCACACTGGATGAGGCTTTGAGCAACCTGATCTAGTGGAAGGTGTCCCTGTCCATTGCAGGGGGACTGGAACTGGATGATCTTTAAGGTTGCTTCCAATCCAAACTCTTCTATGAGTCTATGATTTACTATGGACTGATTTAGGTACAAGGGTACTGGCTAGGTGGAACTTTGATCGAGCTTAGCATGTGGCTGTTTTGGGCTCTTAAATATTTGCTTCAAAATGACACACAAAGTAGGTAGCAAACCTCTAAGTTTCCTTCCAAAGTTTATAAGGGCAAAAATTTACATCAACTCAATAGGAGACTGAGACAAGTACTTGAAGGAAGAATCCACTGGGGATTACAAAATTGGCAAATCATGTCAGCCTGAGGTCATCAACTGAGCTGAGAACAGTTGTGAGTTCACTGTATACACTTCTGTCTTCACTAGGTGGCCATCACTGTGGACAGAATACTGAGCTAGCTAAACTCAAAAGTTGAATGCTTATGTGAGCCTTAAATTCTGTTTAGTAGCTTCATTTTTCATTCTTGAAATCTAACGGTCTCTTGTACAGACGCAGAGGAATATCGCACAGTATATAAATCACAGCAGATAACAGAATCAGAGGTGGAAATCTCTGTGAAGATCCCACTATCAATTAACATACTGTGGCATTTGGTAAGCTTACAATTACCTCTTTTTACTCATGAAGGCATCAATACCTGTAAACGGCTGTTATTGAACTCCTTAGGAATTCTGTGTAGGAAGACTGTGGACAGTATTGTTGTGAATCGCTTTTAAAGCTATTGGAAAAGTCATTCTGGGTTGAGCTATGTTGGTTTGGTCTGTTGCAGTCAGTGAGTCAGTGCACTGGCTTTTCATGTCTTGCCTCTGTTTTCAATAGAAAGGGAGGGGAAGGAATGGGAAAGAAGGACTTGAATCTATAGCAAGGCACACTTGTCATTTCCAGTGCTTGAGGAATGCTGTTCAGAAATGCTGAGCAAAACCCTGAAAGAAGAAAATTGCCATGGTTGACCGCATTTTTTCAGTAGTTCTTACCTTCCTGATTCACCTTGTTGCTTGATAGATAATGTGTTTGGAAAGCAAGGCAGCCAGTGCAACATGATCATCTTTCCCATGACAGCAGGATCTTTTTAAATGTTTTACATGTACTGCTGTTTTAAGAGTAATACTTCAGATGTGTCAATGAAAATTACACCATCATAAATACCAGATAGCAATGCAATGCATTCTAAGGAGTATAAATGTCCTGCTACAGACAAGATATAATTTTTTTCATGTATTTTCAATACTAATAAAAAAAATTAAAATAAAGCAAGTTAATAGAGCTCCTCAGGTTTTTTTAAGTTGGTTTGTAGGCCTGCTTAGGTGCCAAACTGTTGTAGCTACATTGACACAAACTCACACTAACATTTCCTGCAAGATTTTGTTGCTTTGTTTCCAATATTGTTTGTATTATGCAATCATTTGGAGAACAAATTCTTAAAAAAACCCTTTTGTTACAGCACACAATGCCTGGGGTCGTTTGAGTGTGTATCTACAGCAGCGGGTGCAGACAGCGACATGTTCCTCTGCCTGTGCCCTGAACCAGCCAGCTGGGAGCCAGCTCCAGAGTGGCAGCCGTGTAGCTGCGATTCGTCTGTTGCTGAACCTGAGTTAATAAAGTTAGCTGTGAGGCAGGGTGTATCAGCTTGGGCTCAGAACTGCGCTAATGTGGCCACTTGATTTCTGGAAATAAGCTGATCTTATGTCCAGCTGGTTCGAAGCGTGAAAAGAGCAAAGACAGGACTGTGTTTGTAAGCTAGGCAGAAATGCAGGTCAGGAGATGAAGTTTGAGAGAATTTCTCTGTATTTCTATAGCTGCTGTCAGGGAGATTTTGTCTTTATTTAAAAAAAAAAAAGACAATGCTGATATTTCCCTCATTTAGTTTGTAAGAAACTCGTGATATTTTCAATATTTAGGAATTTTCCCTTTTAATTTCTAAATTATGGCAGAGCAGATCCTTTTTTTAAAAAGAAAGTCATTTTAGTGATTTCCTCCCCCCCAAAAACAATTAGCAGATGAACAATCTTTGTAAAAAGCAAAGATCTTATACCCTTAAGGCTTAAAGTCTTTACCATCCTTTATTACTAACATTTCCAGGGAAGCATGTTTTTTCCCAGCAAGCAACTGAGAGAGGGAGGCACAGTTACCAGCTCAGATTCTAAATTGGACACCTAAGCAACTCTGGAGGGAGTTATCAGCTATCTGAAAATACCTCCATGGTACTTGCTGCTGATTTGACTTTTTTCTTACTGTAGAAATGTGCTCTGAGAAGAGAAGAATTTATATCTTCTCTTGTGGCTTTCTGAACAGTGGATAGACTTGAGCCACTCTATACAGGTCTATAATGATAATAGGGAATACTGAATTCTGTTGGCCTTGGCCTTTTTAGCTCTCTTTATTTGCTGTCTTTGATATTCTGAAGTCATGTTGTTTATGCTTAGGATCATCTTTTACAGCCAGCAGCAACACAGAGATATTATACCCTCTACGTATAATTAAATCACAACTTTCTTTTCCTGTTTCTGTTCTTACAGGCATGTGTTGTATTTGGATTAGGTTCCCAGTGGGTGAGCTTCTAATACCTTCTTTTGTAAGTAATTTCGTAACTTTTTATTGCAATTATTCCATTCTGAGTAGTTTATACTGAATAAAATATCGTTCATTGAATGGTGACTGATGCTAAATTACATTCATCTGAACATGTGTTACACTGAGTTTAAAAAAACCCAACATTGCTATTAAGTACTGCTTTTTCTGCCAGGGCCTTCAGACTGTAATTGAGCAATAGAATTAGAGGACATGAGAGAAGATGCCTATAAATTTAAACTGTTGTACCTGTGTTTTTATCTGATACTATTGCTCTATCCTCCCTAAAGGACTGAACATGACATACCAAATGTCAGACTTAAACATCTGAGCTGTAAGGTCCACCATTATTATCTATCATGGGCTCAGGGTTCCCCTACAAAGAAGTAAAATATTTCTGTTTTAACAAATAAAAGTTTATGTTGGCATTTAGATATACATGTGCTTATGAAAAAACCCACCAGGTGCCAATTTTAAGATAGAAAATACTTTCTTTTTGAAGAGGAGAGGTTTTTAAAAGATATTATGGTAAACCCCAAGACATTCTGCATTTAAGGACTGGTTCTATAACACAGTACACTTCCACTGTGCATGAAAGCACACCCAGTCACTTGGAAGCAGAAAAGTTTTTCCTGCTGTAGAAGCTACAGAGTAGCACTTATATTCAATGCGTTAAAATACATAACGATGTGTGACTGGCAAAAGCTGAGCTTCTTTAGGCTCATTCAGCCATCACTGTTCTGGCAACCAGCAAAGGGAAGGCAAAGCATTATAAGCATTACAAATACCCTTCTGTCCTCTTCATTTTGGAACTAATTCAGATGGAAAGATTCTGCTGATACCAGTCCAGTTTTGGACTGGTCTGGGCAAGGGATTGTGTGTTTGGCAAGAGCTACAGAATGGCCCGTTCTGGCATTTTTAGCAGAACAGTGGTCACTGCCAACATCTCTCTTTTACTTCAGTTTCTCTAATCAGCTCAGAATTAGCAGGCAACAGCCCTGAATTCGTGAATAAAAGCAACAAATAATTTTCTCTGTTGCCTTCTTCTGTGTCATTCCAATCTGCTCTTGCTCCCACATTAGCGGACACACGCAGTGACCAGCGGTAAGTGATTTAGTTGGCTTTACTGCTTCTCTGCAATTCCCCAACTGCATCCTTTTTCTGAGGATGTGTTCCCAAGAATTTTAGAAACTATAAATTTAATCCTAGTACAGCACTGAAATGAGATGCTCCGATAAATATTTTCACTGCTGGAGACAGCAAAACTCTTCAAAAAAGATTCAACTTCTTCATCTTTAGGCTGGTGATTTTAATCGGTGTCATTTCAGTTACTCAGAAGAGGGTGAGTAGCTCAATTCTCTTGACCTAATTTAGGATACACATATTTGTTCTTCTATAGGCTTAAGGTTGTCTTATCAGAAGAATCCTCATTATATTGGGGAGCCAGGGTCATTACTGTGCTGTCTGCCTGGGTGGTTTCAGATGATTTCAGATTTAGTTGTATTTCATGATGCTTGTTAGTACAGAGAAATACTGCTTGTCTCTTTTGGATTGTATGACAGCTTGTACTTATGCGTTGTGCTGTTCCTCAGGAGCTTGGCTGCACTCAGTGCATTCTTTAAGGGGCAGATGCACATCATATTTGTATTCTTACCAGCATACAAGTAACCGTTCCTCAGACGCCCATGGGGTCGCTATGGTGGTGGAAGGAATGGTCCAGCATCTGCAAAAAGGCCTGACTTTGATCTTCCCTGTACCATCCCAGGATGCATAAAAATACCTCTTTTTGCAGAAGGATAGAGGTCCATTAAGAAATTATATGGGATGTGTAATTCCTGGGATAACAGAAAATTCACATCACACTGTCTCAGATCTCAGGCTCTACTGCTCCAGGGCAATTTGATTAGATTTGCAGATAGACCGAGCAAAATAATTGAAAGTGCTTCCAGAGTCTTGAACATTCCTGAAAATTAAGGATTCCAAAATAAAAAGAAACCTTGAAGAACTGTTAAAAATGGTATTCTAGAATTGTTTGTATTTTGTTGTTTGTTTATAGCTTGGCTTATTTATAAATAAACATATACAGGTGTATGCTTATTTTATATCTAAAATATGTATTACATGTGGAATAGAGATTGTATTAATTTCTCGAGTCACCATCACATAAACAGAAACACAGAATATTTTGAGAGATTCAGTATGAACTGACCATCTTTTCTGTAATAACCTGGTTTCTTGTGTGATTTGATTCTTCTTTTCCCCCAATCTTTTCAATTCCTCAGATTTGTATAAAGTATTGCAAAAACCAGAATACAGAGTCCTGCTTCTCAGACTACAGAAGGAATCAAGCAGAGATTTAACTTGCTCAGAGCTTCCACTCTTTTTCAATTAGCCTTCAACCTAATAGTTTCAGCAATATACTTTTCTTTTAAGAGTCACATTATTAGCTCTTCTGTTACTGTGGCTGTAATTATACATGGGTTTCAACAAATTTTAACCACATGAATAATGTGCTTTGCTTAAAAATAACACTAGCATGCTTCTCTACCATAAAAAGAAATATATTTATGTTATATCAGATAATGTGCTCTCCTCCTTTTGCTTGATTGAGATCTAAATGATTAGGAAACAAATGTAATCCATAGGTCAGCTTTTTTACACTACAATTCCACAGTCAAGATTTATTACTGTAAGAAACTGAGAAGTCACTCAATGAGATGGCAGTTGTCCGGATTTAGTAAGGAATCACTAGGACTACAGTTCTTTAAAAAGGAGTTAGGACAGTTTTATGAAAGCTGGTCTAAACATGTGATTTCTATTTGTCTCTGTAGTATTTTCTTCATGAAAAATAAAAATAGGGAGTTTTATCCAGTAGCTGATTCATTTCTTACCTACTGCTCGATAAAGTAACAAGAAGAGTTGAAGAGAAAATCACTGGTTTGTAACTTCTTGTCTGCTGAGCCCTTCTGGGTGGTCTGCATAGTTTAAATATTTCAGGAATGAAGTATTTGAGAGATTACAGCATTAAGAGAGCAGGTAATCAGAAAACATATCTTCCTGTTATGTAGCAGCACATTAAATGGAAGAATTGAAAGGCACAAATATACATTGTTTGTTCCATGTCAAAGCACTTAAAAACAGAGTACAGTTGCAAATAAACTCTTTATAAAGCTTAAAGCTAGAGTGTTAAAACCTATGAATTTACAGTTATCTTCCTAAAAACAGTGAAAGCACAACAGAACAAATTAAATATTAACATTAAACCCAGTATTAATCATAGAAGAGTACAGACAACTGCAATGATGACTGTTTGTTTGCCTTACTGTTTTCACTAGTTCTGTGAGCTTCACTCTCGGTGTCCTTCAGCTGTAAGTACTGTGAACTCAGCAGTTACACCCTGAAGCCTTTCTGGCTTTGTCTTGTTCTTATATATTCCAGCTTTCTCTGCAGCACACAAGGTAAAATATACCTTCTGTAAGAGAAGTAAATAATTTTCTTTCTTATTTTTCCATTTGTTTGTTTGGGGTTTTTTCCCCCTAGTATTATGTTTCACAACAGTTTGGAGGAATAAATAAATTAAGCCTTTATTTAAATCAGCAACTCCATCAACACTTTTTGTGTCAGAAGGTTTTTGTTTCAAATAAAATTCGAGCATGAGAAACTATAAAATGTTAGATCTCCACAAAAGGAAAAAAAACCTTCTATGCTATCTGAATATGTCTGTAAAATCCATGTTGGGAAGAACTGTGAAAACTGGTGAATTTGGGCCACAAGAGAGATGGTTTGGACAAAGCATCCTATCTATAACCTAGCTAATAAGGTGGCTTTAGGCAATCCACAGCATATAAAAGAGCACAAATCTTATAGTTTAGCCAAATGAACATACAATGACCACTCCTTATGCAGGATGTTGTAACAGCATTGGGAAAGCTTTAGTGACTGAATAAAAACACATTCTTCCCTCTCAGATGATGCAGCAGCACTATCTTTGCTTTAGAATGGCATCATGAAATAAAAAACAAGAGAGACATCTTAAACAAAGAGAGGACAGTGAGTTTGGAGGAGGTTATCATTAAAGAACAGCCCTCAAGGACTTAGGTCCTTGGGGGAGTTTTAAGTTTCCTCCTGAAATACAGTGGTAAATGTGTTACTGCTGTCTAGGCTGTTAGAGATTCTGGCTGCAGGACACCAAAGCAGTTAAGAAGGAATCCTGTAGTTAAGTATAGCTGAGTTTTATCTCAATACCAAAATTGGTACTTTGTAGCCTGGATTCTAACTTCGTAATTGGTAATCTGACCTTGTATTCGGCTAAACATTTTCTACCCCTTAAGATCATGTGCTCTTCAAGTTGAGTCTAGCAATGCTGACAGATACACATTACATTCTTCTTTGAAAGAAACAAGTCCAAACTTAGGGACCAGAGATGGCTACAGTGGCTGGTGTATGGATGAAGCTGGTATACAGAACACTTTCAAAAATAACCTCTAGCAGGCACAGAGGCAATGCCTCTTCTGGAAGAGGCACCATATTGCTCTAAGTTTATGAGCAAAAAGAAATGGACTTGGAGCATTTTGTCTTGTTCTGTCTAACTCCTGCCCCAAGCAGGACTGCACACACATAAGATGATGGAATTCAGTCCTGTAACTGCAGCCGACAGCTCTGTTCAATCCTACACTGCTTTTGTGTCATCTTTTTATAGCTTTGTCAGTTCAGCATTTTTAACAGTGTAAAACACGTACCAAATTCTTACTTTCACCCATAAACTAAGACAATGAAATTTAACAGATGGTGCTTAGACCAGTAGAGTCAGAACTTCCATTTTTATGGCTGCTTTGTGAACTCAGACCAGAACTTTGCACCTTTCTAACTCAGAGGCACATACCAACATATCTGTAGTTATAAGGCAGCAATCCTACAGTGATAAATTTGCATAATAATTTCCTTTTAATTGTGAAATAAAAGCACAATCACATTATAACTGAATACAAGAAATATTCTCAGAGAGATGAGCAACTGCCTAACAGCTACGCAGCCTCACAACTGCAACTTGTAATAGTGGCTCAGTAGCTGGGAGTTGGACTTTATGATCCTTATGGATCCCTTCAGCCTGAGATATTCTATTCTCTGTTTAGTAGACATTTAAGTAGCCACTTAGATTTAAGAATAATGGTATCAGTTTATTCACTCTTGAAGTCAAATATTTTTAGAGAGGTTTGTTTCAAAGTACCCTTGCATTTTTCAATTATGGTTGCTAAGGATTATCTTACCCAAAAAGCACCATTACTTTTGACACCCATCATAGAATGGTTTGTGTTGGAAGGGAGTTTAAAGATCATCCAGTTCCAATCCGCCTGCAGGGGCATCTACCACTGGATCAGGTTGCAACGATCATCAATGTGAAATTAGAAGTATGTTCTTGAGGGCTGTAGCACTGGGCTACAATTCCAGTATGGAACGTACTCCCATAGAAGCCATTCATTTGAGTTCCTTGGGATTGAATTTACAAGAGTAAATATTCATTACAGTTTGCTACTCATCTCTTCCACTTTAATCAGTACCAGTATAAACCATGAGGTAAATGAGTGTATGATTTCATAGAGACTACTCTGAGCTACATAAGATTCTATATCCAACTCTTTAAAAAAGCGTTCACAAAAACCATGGTTTTTTTCAGTTTTAATAGTCACTAGAGTATTTGTCTCTTGAAAGAGATCAGGGTTTGCTCCATGAAGCTCACACATAGATGTCCACAAGTTCTGATCATGGAATGCAGTGGTTTGGAAGGAGTAAGAGACTGTGCTGTTTTCTACCTCAGCATGCTTGTTCTCAAGAGTGCAGGAAACTGAATAGTGCCTAGACAGATGCAGTGTTTCCCACACAACTTCTGGAATTTGAATTTACTTCAGCCTCTCATGTTTTCTTTTCATAAGCAGGATACCAACAGCTCACATACCTCACAGTTTTTAACTGGTGATGTCTAAATTCAATACTGTAAACTGGATCACCGAGATGAAGTGCAGTAGCCATAGTGAAAGCTTTACTCTGGAGAGAACCATTCAAGCTACAAACAGGAGGCAGCCGCTTTTGTAACTCCTCTTTAAGAACAGACCCACTTTTGGCCAATGAGGCCTTCAAAAGGGGGCCCAGCCCCATTGATAAGCTTTTACTTCTGCTCAAATGGATACAAGCAATCATAAAGCTTAGGGATGTGCCTGTAGGTATGGTTTGTCTGTCATGCACGACTTGTGGTTTTGCATCTTCTCCTAGCTTAGTAAAAAGAGCATCTCAACTAACCCATGCTGCTGCTTATGATTTTACAGCAATTGATGTCCCAGCATATAAATATATTTTGTGTAAATATGTATCAGGTGATATTTGAGTCCCTTACATTGCATGTGATCATTCATTGAGCAACATGGAGAGTACAGGAAAATTTTGAGAATCAGATGAATTTTTAATTTAGGCTTGCTGAGGTCAAATACTTCACATATAAATCAAGTGAATGCTTTATTTTCTAAGTATATCAATCTTAAAATGTTGCTAAAGAAATGAAAAATTAAACATTTCAAGTCAGCCAATATTAGGTTACATATTACAGATGATCTGATTGTTGTGCCTGGGCTCTTGTTTACTGCAATTAAAATAAACTTCTGGAACTCTTTAAGAGCAAGCAAAACACAACTCAGTGGAGAGCCGGGAAGGAAGGGAGGAAGAAAAAGCTGCAAATTTTGTATGTTGGGTTGCATTAGAGATTGCAGAACAATATGAGTTGTTAAATGAATGGATATCAGTCACAGAACACGCTGTTCCCTGCTTAGCATGTCTGGAAAGGCCACTAAGGATCCAGTTCACCTTCTGTTCTCAGAGATATCTGGATTTTTTTTTCTGCAGTGAGCATCAAGAACCTTGCACTGGCACAGTCACTCATTCCAGACTCAAAAAGCAGTGGTTCCAGCACATTCCTCCAGAAAGGCAGACACCCTGCCTGTTGTTTTGAAGTCTTAAAATATTAAGACAAATTTAGAGCAATAGACTGAAAGGATCAATATAATCTGGAAAAAGGTATGTGGGGAAAATAACATGAATGCTATAAATGACATAATTTAAAGTTAGGGATTAGGTAAAGCACGCACATTAGCAACTACACAATAAGAAATATGTAGTTTCGTGTTCTGGCTAATCCAGGAATGAAAAATGCTGAGTTATTGTACTCATGTGTCTGAATTTGCTCCTAAATGTGACTTTATACATTATACTTACATATGTACAGTTAAAATTAATAGCAGTTGCCAAAGGCAGAACTAAGCATGTTAACAGAATGTAAAATTCATACCACGATCTGGCTCTCTGGGAGGTGCAGAAGGAAGATTGTCTAGGGCCAACGTCTCTTTTTTCTTATTAAACATAACAGCAGCTCTGGTACTGTAAGTACAGTGTGTAACAAGAAACAGAAGAAAATATAACAGTTAACTTGAAACTTAGCTAAACCTCGTTCCCAGCAGTGCTTCCTTGTGGGCATGAAGTATACTAACATCAAATGTTATAAACAATTTTTACTGTAATCCAATCTCCCCAAAATAGCAGAGGGCTGTCTGAACTGTAAGCAATATGCAGAATGCCCCATGGACTGGACTACCAGCAGTCAATAGAATCACTTGGTTGGAAAAGAACTTTGAGATCAGAGTCCAACCCTACCCGTCCACTACTAAGCCCTATCCCTGAGCACCTCATCTGCCCATCTTTTAAAGACCTCCGGGGATGACGACTCAGCCATCTCCTACGGCAGATGTGCCAGCAGGATGAAAAAGTGCAAATAGAACTTCAGGTTAAGTTAAGGATGTAGCTGAAATTCAAGTGGAACAAATCCTGAGGAAATACCTGTCCCAGCAGGTTTCCAATGACAGTGTTCTCTTCCAAGTGCTTCTCCATAGTAGATTCACTGTGTAGCTGAGCTATAGAGCAGTTCCTCAGTTGTTAATTAACTTTTCCACTGAATTGTCATTACTGTGGTCACTCGGGACCTTAACAGTTCTGCACTGAACCATCCTGCTCTTTCTAGGTTTTCAAAACAGGCTCTGCTTTTAACACTGCAACAAGCTGCAGATTAAACGTATTGTGTTTGAAAGCAACTTTTTCCACCTATAACAGTTTTGGCTCTGGAGCCTGGGAGAACTCCACGCTTTTGGAGAACATCCTCAGCATCATTTCCAAGCCTTGTGTCTTTAGATGTTGGTGCCATTGCTTTTAGGACTATCTCTAGGGAAACCTGGGTTTACATCACCCCAGCTGGGAAGCTTCAACATTTCTCTGCCAAGATGTAACCCTGCACCACCGAAGTAGCAGCCAGACTGACAGCCAGTACTGGTTCCTAGCATTATTCTGCACTCAGATCTGAGTACTAGCACAGCTTCAGCTCTTCGGCATCAATATATTACAGTAGAGGCCTAGGACTGAAACCTGGTGGCTTTTAATGCCTATTCAGATTGCTTAATTACCAACATTAGTGTCAGCAGCTCCACTTCCACCCCATACTGAAATTACATTGGGGTGCCCAGACACACAGAACTACCCCATCCTGCCTGGACTAATCATGCTACCTGCACCCTGCCCCTCCCCCTCCATCCCCACACAGTCTAAGATGAGACCCTCCTGCTTTGCAAAAACCACTATCATCTTCATTCCTTGGGCTTTCAATTGATTCTATCAACTCTGAAGCTCATCTTTTTTTCCTGGAACACTGTGATACTTACCACTCCTAACTGAGCTCAAACACACAAAGTCCCCAAGAAACAGGAGGACGGACTATATAACTATAAGGCTAAATATAAAGCATTTCCTGGGCAGACATAAAACTAGAACAGCCGAATTCAGTTTTAAAACTCCTCAATCAAGCAGGTTACCTAGTATCAGAACAAAAATGATATGCTCGGTACCTTTTCCTGAAAGTCAGTCTTCACTGAGAGTCTCCTCTCAAACCACACAGGCAGTCGTTCATTGTATTCATTCATCATAGTAAAGTTCATAGAATGAGATGTTCTCCCTATAGTACAGGTGGCATCAAGTTAGAGACTATTAAAGCTGGACCTCACAAGCCCAAAAGACTGGATGGGACTCATCTGATACAGGAAGTCCTTCCTGCCCCTTTGCAGTGGTTATGCCATTGGTTTATTCACAAAAATTAAGTGGACATTTAGCCAGTTCCATTTCCTCCACTGGTTTATGAGAAACACAAACATCTACCACAGCTAATGACAACAGCAAGCTTTGCATTTGTGTTGCTATAACAGATTGAATACAGACACCCTATCCTCATGTCAGTTAACAGCACCATTTACAAGAGACAAGCATGTACAGGAGTGTTATTGAACACACCTGAGGCAAAAGGCTTAAAGAGAACAAGTAAACCTTCAAATTTCAGGCAAAGTGAGCTAGGACAGAAAAACATTAAGATCAATTTTCGGTTTTGTGGAGATCAGTCTAGAAAACAGTTCTTCAGAGGTAGGTTACTGCTACCTTGTCACAGCCAAGACTGTCAGACAGGACCTCTTGATGCTCTACACTGTAAAACTTAGTTGCACATTTTCAACAGTGTTAAATACTTGAAATAACTGGAAGTTACTATTTAATATCCAAATTAGAGAAGTCTACCATCACTGGATGGGTTCTGGGTGACTAATGAAATCTGTATTCTAACATTAATGATTTAATCATATTAGGCCTAACACAAGTTTTCCCTCTTTAGGTGACTTTGGAGGATCAATCAGCATTCAGAGCTTTTTTTTTTAATGGTAAATCGCAGCTGCTCTTTCTGTAGGACGAATTGAATGGAATTGACAAAGTTTGTTGCATTGGTTGCATCTGCTTAGCACTGACATTCCTAGCCTCTAGCTTCTGGTCTAGTTTACTATCCAGACTAGGTAACATGCCTTTAATATAAGGGACAAACCTCACCTTTAACTCTCAAAGTCAGTCTAAGCGTAAGTACCAGAAACATATGCCAGTTTGTTAGTCCAGCAGAAGCCGGAGTTGTCTTAATTCAGAGGAATACTTAAAAATTTAATGCTGAAGAAAAAATATAGGTTAGATGAAGACAGTAAGTCTCAAATTTGTGTCCATTTAGACAAATATTTTTAGCTCCAAGAACTGGACCAGATTTCCATTTGGCTTCCTTGGACACGCTGTCTCATTCTGAACCACCACGTTAAAAGTTCAGCTACATTCCCTACAAGGTAAAAGCAAATTTAAAGTAATTTAGGACAAGAAACCACTGTATTTCAGAATTAAACCATTTGGTACCAAAATGCATGAAGAACATGAAGGACAGAATTGCTGCATCATCACTACAAACAATTGAAGCGAACTTTTATTGAAGCATTACATTGTGGTACAGATATTTAAGTGATTAAAGTCTAACACCACAGAAATTATAAACACCATACTCCCCCCATCCTGATCACCCTAGAGAGTTCAATAAATCCATTCAACAGCTTGCATTTTTATAGCCGAGGCTTACACTTCTACTTGTAAAATGTATATTTCAGTATTACTTGAAAAGGGATCTTCAGTCTACTCAAAGGACCTCAAGCCAACAAATGTCAGGTCAGCTGGGACAATGTTAAAGAAAAAAACCCACTGAAATATTGGTCCTCAGTATTAACACCAAAAAGCATTAATGCCAATTACAGCAGGTAATCCATAACATTGGTAAAGAACATCAAAATATGCTTAAAATTAAAAAAATCACAATGTTCCAACCACTTGATTTCTAACCAAGCAGACTTTAGTTTAGAAGCACTGAAAAAGTGCTCCATTTATAAATACAGAAGGAACAAAAAAAATCATTGCGTCAAAACATTGCAAGGTCAAGAGGGGAAAAACAAGTCTCAATTTCATAGTTAACATGCTGGTCTCACAGCTGTTAGAATACCAGTATTGCAAACATAGCTGAAAGTGTGCCAGCTCTTTAAAGCCTGCATTTTAGTCAATGTCCATTAAAGTGACTTTGAATTACACACTTATTCATGTTCCACAAATAGCTTTCTGCTTCACTTCCATCCAGGTGTCCCAGACAGTTATTATTCTATGCCTTCACATAATGCCCTCAAGTCACAGTAAGAGGAACCACCTTGGTAGTTAGGAGGAAAAAACAGATGAAGTCACAACACTCAAATACAACAGAAGTCACATGCACAACAATGCCACAGGACTGTCACAAGATAAAGGCATCAGCTTTGCTTGGAACAACATGAATAACTGAAGTGACACTGGACCAGTTTAGAAGGACTCTCTACAGTTAGAAGTGGTAGGTCACAGGTTTTACTGAGAATGATCCAAAGAAACAATCAATGCACCTTGCCTAGCAAATTCCACTCCTTCACTACATCTACCTGCCAGTGCTCAAGAGCGCCATCTGCCTAGTCTGACATAATTGGTGATGAGGAAAGAAAATGTCTGGTGCCAATATGAACCTAAACTCTGCAGATCTGTCACACTACTATGCCAAAGCACTTGCATCCAGACTCAGCTCTTCCCCTATCAAGTCTTGGATCCTCTTCACATTCTGCCCTGTGTGGCAGTGTGAGAGTTGGGGATGTGGACAGATAAATTTAAGGTAAGATGAAATTTGACCTGCATTAGTACCTATACCCAAGTTTCTAAAGGTGAAAGACCAATGCATTGGCCCAGTGCTACAGCACAGCTGAGCAAATTCATACAAGCTTGAGCAGAGCATGAAAAGTTAATCTTACTTAAAAATAAATCAACCACCATCTGTAGTAGCAAAACAATTTGTAACTGTTTTAACTGTTTTAAAACTGCCCAAACAAGAAAGTGTTAATTAGGAATCAGTTTCATTAGAAATCATAGAAGTTCATCAAAAACTGTTTTAGACTGAAATCACAACATAGATGAAAAAAGAGTGACAATTTAACAGAGAACTGTCCCCAGTGAGTAGGTTGAGGCAGAAGTCTAATGAGGACGAAAGCCTTGTCTGTGGGGAATTTTTGGTGATACCTGGAGAAAAACTATACTGTGCGTAATTCTACCTGAATCATTTTTACAAATGTTGTAAAGTTTCATACAGTAAGATTTTTCTACATGCACTTCAATTTCACAGCAAGAGTGGCATAGAGTACCTAAACACAGAAGAGAGCATTCATGCAAGATATCTAACTCCTTGATATAATAATGAATACATTTCAAAACGGTTATACTATGATTACACCTAGGGCTTTCCACAACTACAAGGTGGTGGGAGTGGAAAGCATGGCCCCCTGAATCATCAACTAGAAAGCAACCACCACCTTCTATATGGTATTTCTTTTTGCGCTTTTTCTTCATTTTTAATCAACTGTGCTGTTGCTGGCGATTCTTCGTAAAACTGGTAAAAACAAAATTATAATCACTGAATTGGGCAATCTGGTGATCAAGACGTTTAAACCCTTCAATCTTCTGTGCAGAAGAAAAGACTGTACGACATTTAGAGCTCTAAAAAACAAAAAAAAGAGTGAAACTTACTTTTTTAAACTTAGCATTTAAAGATGGACTAGCATGTGTATTTTGTGTGGTTCTTATGATCCTGTTACCAATATGCTTCAAACTCACACCTGACAGTGCTGCAGAAAGTTTTAGTACCAAGCAGCAGTTCTGTTCCTTACATAAGGTACTGCTTTTCCATGAATCACTGGCTGGCAGCATCACCACCACCAGCAGCACTTCTGCAACTGGCAGATGCAGCCAAATCCAGAAAAACACCAAAGCAAGAAAATCTGCCTATACAGAATGGCACAGAAAGTTCATTAGAACTTCTACCGAGACTGGACTGCCTTATCATAGTGCTTATTAGGTTTTCTGGAGTTCAGATTTAGCACATACCAAAGCAACACTGAAGAGTATTTATACTTCTCAAAGAAATCACCATCCCAACAGAAGCAAACTGTGAAGTACTAACACCCCAGTAAAAAAAATCTCTACCCTTACTTTGTGTCTATGCACATTTCAGAAGCTGACAAACCAACACAAGAAAACTCACCTGGTTAACAAAGAGGGTTGTCACAAATTTTCCTGGCTTGAAAACCTCTACAACTTTTCTAATCAGGTCATCGTAAGAGGTCTGACTTATGTTTGTTTCAAAACTAACATAAGAAAACTCTGGTTCTGGAGTGATGTGAATAGTCCAGTAAGTTCCCTGGGGAAAAAACCCATACATTATTACACAAAATAATGACTATTTAGTTTAAAATTAATTATCAATTA
This sequence comes from Dromococcyx pavoninus, assembly GCA_033558185.1. Classification (NCBI taxonomy): domain Eukaryota; kingdom Metazoa; phylum Chordata; class Aves; order Cuculiformes; family Neomorphidae; genus Dromococcyx; species Dromococcyx pavoninus. Next base: position 280,935 of record JAUMJL010000857.1, read on the forward strand.
AGTGTAAACTTACATCTGACTTCATCCCATTCATTGAATACCCACAAGGATTGAACATCGTAGCATCAATAACAGAACCTGGTATCAGGTCACGAATTCCACTCATCTGAAAGAGAAGGTAAAATTACATCACTCCATTTAATTGTGCATCCTTATACTTGTTTAGATTTAACTCAAAGGCAGAATAAACACCAATTTAGGAACGGGACACCAGAATTTGCCCAGTAAGAGGTCAGTTTGAAAATCTGTACCCCTGTAGATGAACTTGTTTTGCACCCTATCAGCTACTAAATAAGAGATTGATTGCCAGCTTACATGCAAGTTAGCAGATACTATGCCTCTTACAGAACCAAGCTGCACGAGGGAACAACTTAGAATTCTAATACATAATTGCTTCTGCAAGTAAAACAAAAAATGGAGCTTCTGTTCAACCAGTATCCACAAAGCTGTTGCCATTTACTCTGGAGTGAGAAGAAAGCTGGTTAATACTCAAGGCTCACCTCCTCCAAGCTCAGGATCCCAACAAAGATAAAGTCAGGCAAAAATGCCAGGAGGTCTGCATGAATGGACAAAAAGCTCCTGGACAAACTTGAACACAAAAAGGAAGCCTACAGAGGGTAGAAGCAAGGGCAGGTTGCCTGGGAGGAATACAGAATTGTTCAAGCAGCCAGGGATCAGGTTAAGAAAGCCCTCAAAGAATTGAATCTGGCCATAACATCAAGGGCAATAAGAAAAACTTCTATAGGTATGTCAGTGATAAAAGGAAAACCTGAGAATGTGGGCCCTTCTCCAGAGGGAAACCAGGGACCTGGTTACCCAGGATGTGGAGAAAGCTGAAGTACTCAAGTACTCAAGGTTTTTTGCCTCAGTCTTCACTGGCAAGGGCTGAAGCCACACTGCCCAAGGCAAAGGCAGGGACTGTGAGATCAAAGAAACACCTGATCAGGTTTGAGACCATCTAAGGAACCACAAGGTGCACAAGTCCTTGGGACCTGATGACATGCATCCACAGGTCCTGAGGGAAATGGCAAAGTAAGTTGCTAATCTCCATTATATTTGAGAAGTCAGGGCAGTTCAGTGAAGTTACCACTGACCGGAAAACACTTGGTTTTCCCACACAGTACTTGAGCTACAGCCAAATCTCCATAGCAAACAGTATGGGAATCAAAGCCTAAGATGGAAAACCAGATGAAGTCAATGTACATGTCAGACAAACTTGTCCATGTCACAGGACTTTACCATTTTGAAAAACAGGAAGAGGCAGCAAAACCATCAAGATACACTTAGACCTTAAATCCAGACACTCCCCAACTATGCAAACGGCTTCATGATTTAACCTCAATTTTTGATACCTCAACTCCTTTGGCATCAATTACATCCAGTCTAAGTCTTACTCTCTGTAATCTCCATCCTTCAGTGGAAGTTACTCAGTTCTGGGGTTTTTATTCTTACTCCTCCATCTCTCAGAGGATAAGCTTCCCATCACCCAAAGCACTGGAAATCGCTCCTTTTATAGATTAAAGCAGGGACTTTGAAAATGTGAAGTTATATGTCCAAAAACATTCTAGGGTTAAAACCATTTTGCCCCCAAACCCCTAAAACATTAACCTGACATTTTCTATGATATACTTCCTACCAAAAAATAAACCTTGCATTCAATGGTTAGCGAAGCATTTTGTTGCCCCATTTCCACCATTTCCAAACACGCTTGGTTTTCAAGCAAACGTACACGAGTGACATCATTTGCAGTAACACCATCTTTCATGTAGAACTGGTCCATAACTACTGGGTCAAGCTCACTCATCAGAATTTCCAGTGTCTGATCTGGCTGACTGGATATCCGACTCTCTGGGAAATCCAGGGTGTACAGGTACCTATATAAAATATAAGTCATGTATGTAATAAATAGCAGCAGCACCAAGGTAAGTTCTACACTAAGCTCCGAAGACTGATTCAAAGTCTGTATATACATACCAGCAATCAGAATTCATACGCCCCATACAATAAGCTGCTCCATCTGAGAAGAAAAAAACTCCAGTTAATGTACCACAGCTGATTCTTATGAAAGATTAGCTTCATTTCATATTTAAAAGCAGTACAAGTCTTTCAGAGAACACTAAGTCGGCATCTGTATCAAAGAAGCAGGCATTTAACTCTGGGACTGTAAAGCCAATAATTATAAAAAAACAGGCTCTCTGAAGTTGGTCTGGACAGCCCCTAGCAGAAAGCTCACATTACAGCTTTACATAGGCACCAGACACTCTGGTACTCTGAAGCAATTAACAAATTTACAATTAGCATTTGTTTTGAAGTAACTTAGATAAGCTTCCATGGTATTTCAAAAAACTTTCCTACCAGTAGTTAAAACTCAAGGTTATTCTTCTACTTTTAGATTTTACTGATGTTTGAGTTCAATTTTCAGTGAAGTAACTTTCCTAAGAAAAGCTTACATTTTCAGTGTATTCATGGTATCAAATTACCATCTTACCTTTTAATGAGGCTTTTAGAGTTAGTAAGAGCTGGATTCTGTAGTCTTACTACACTCCATTTGGAAGTCTGAAGGTGACCTCGGTTAAGGAGTTAAGTGTCAAGCTTAGTATGATTTAAATTTTTATTTCAGCAAGTTGGTGTCAAATTCAGAAAGTATTTATAGCTTTTGATTTTTGTGCAGCCAAAGCTGGCTGCAGGACTGCAAGCGCTGCTGAATGCACAGCCTGGCAGCCTGCACCTATTGTACTGCTCATCACTTCTCACTCCACATCAACACTTCACACAAGCTGTGCAACTCTGCTGAAGTTTCGTGAACTTACTTGGGAAAATTTCATTAAGAAACTCTACTTCTTCCTGGAAATTCCTATGTGGGTACTCCTGGTGGGAAGGCTTCATGAAATTCTTGCGTGAATAGAAGAAGCTCTGAAACAAATAAAGGTGCATTTTGAATATATTGAATATATCCACCCACCCTGACTCTAAAAGTCTACTAAATGCTTGCATTTCTCTAGAAGTTTTCATGAGATTCAAGATTCCGTTTTCAAAACCACTGCTACCTGTATTTCCACTTCAAAGGCATATGGGTTTTCCTGGCTTATTTTGTAAACTACAAGAGACAGCTAATTTCCAAATCTGTTTTCCACAAAACATTGTTGACTTCCACACTGACAATATGGGCATAGAAGTCTTTCAACCTTAAGTATCCATAATTCAGCACAACAGCAATTGTAAGTTAGTATCCTTTAAGAGGCAAACAGAAAGCTAAATCCTACAGCAGAGCAAAGTAGCTTATATTACAATCTCCCTATTATGGGAAGCATACATAAATGGCAAGGGAAGTTTCAGAATATTTAATAAAACCAACGACTTTGAAATATTAGTAAAAAGCTTTTTGGTACATTCTGAAGATGCAGTATTTTTTGGCACCTTACCTGAATTGAGTCAAACCCACTGTACTCCCTAGCAAGCTCCAACAGGGGAACCAGTGCTTGCAGTAAGAGGGTGGTACCACACGTCTTCAAAATGAAACGTCTCTTGGAGACAAACATGCTACTCTCACTGTAAAAAAAAAGTGTTAAAAATATATTAAATCTACCTGAAAAATACAAACATGCTGTAAAGTGGGTACACCCAGACATTCAATTTAATTTAATGCAGACACATAACAGGGTCAAATGAAACCTGACTTTCTCAGCTGAAATTAAGTCTATGAGAAAGTCAAAAGTCTTAAAAATTTCATAAATTGTCTGGCTGCATTTCCTGCAAAAGCTCACTACTGGAAAGTGGCAAATCAGCACCAGTCCAACCAAACAGGAAGTCTCATAATGAATGCACAGGCACAGCTTTACAATATGCCTTATGCCTAAGATACAAAAAATAACTATAAATAAGCCATACGCCAAATACTTAACTGCAGTCCCACTGAACTGGAGATTAGCACTGATTCTACATCCAGAACAAACACATATAACAAGTATCTTCTCACCAAGTATTTGGACAAGGGGAATAACTCTACCTTAAAGAACTACTCCTTTTGAATTCTTAAACAGCATTCCAAAGTAAAGGTTGTATTTTATCCAGGACAGAGTTGTAACTAGTTACTTTCATATCAGATTTTTGTTTTAAATACATGAAGCCTGCAGAAGTAAGACTGCAGCACAGTTCTTTGACTAGCTAGCCCTCAAGGCAGTCTTTCAGAGTATAAAAGCTTCAGTTTTTGTATTCTGAAGTAAAACAGAAAATGTCAATGGGTCTGTAAAGTCCAGGCAGAAAAAGCATGAAAGTATTTGGCAAGATGAAAAACACATGGCAAAAGTAGTGTCCTTATAACTGCTGCACAACACAAATGCCAGGATTTCAGGAAAGCTACATTTTTACAGATGTTCTTACCTCAGCTGCAAGAGTCTTTCACTGGATTGCATTATCTAGAGTTAAAGCTGATCTACTGGTTCAGTTTTTGCTGATCTAAAAGTGACATCTACCTGCACTCTTCTGCTCAAGTAATCCTAAACCTCTTAACTGTAGAGTCTTATTTGTTCCTGGACAAAATCCAATGATCAGGTACAGAAACACTGCAGACTTGTCCTAAACCCTTTTAGTTCAAGAAAAAATAAGCACTGATAACTATGAAGACATTTCTGCTACTGAACAGAAAAAATGAAATTGTGATTAGCAAGCCCCTGAACATTGTAGTAATGAACTGCAGGATCTTAATCCAAGACTGGATTCTCGGCCAAGTGTATCCCATGACAGCTTTAACTTTTTAACCTCTTGGAGAAAATAAATAAGCAGTGGTTTACCTGAGTACATAAGCTTCCTGCTTGTCAGTTTTTGTCACACTTATGATCAAACAATGCACATTCTCCAGAAGCTTGTCCCACTCAATCCTGTGAAGAAATTAGAAGAGCAAAACCAAAACCAGGTTAAGCTAACTGAAGTTTCCGGAACCCTGGGTAAAAAGTATAGCCCACACAAGACTATAGCTTATATCTTGTATTGCTGAATCTGAGAGCAGAAAAAGCAAAGACTTTTTATATAGGAACTGTCTATCACTATACACAAATATCCAATTCTTAACTCTGGATGTTTAAGTACTACTCAGAGTCTGTTAGTGTAATGTGCTGCACAAAGATAAATGTCAAACAGCAGCCCTGAGCTTCTAACTAGGCAAGTCAGGATAACCTTAAGCCCGGCATCCCACATGTACCAATATAAAATTCATTGTGATAACCAGAGTAATAAATCAGCAAGTTAACATGAGCAGGTCTTACTAATACCTAGCTTAGAGTCAAATTCATCATTTAATTGAAAACTAGCCCTAAAAACAAATATATCTCAATAACCCGAATTCCTCTTTGATCAATCAGGATCATGGAACTCCTTCGACCTCTAGAAAATATAGAAGACTTAAAGCAAATAGTTACATAAAAAAATAAAACTGAACTACTTGCATATACTGCAAGCTGAAGCTACAGTGCTGGATTTCAAGATAGTGGTAGAAGTTCAATATTTCAATTCTTTACTGTCATTATGCATTTTATTAAGAAAATCCAAAAAGTTCAAATTAAGCCCAAAGATTACCGAGTACTCACAAGAAGTGGCAGACTTGCAGAAAACTACTTTAGGTGTCACTTCTGTCTTGTGTCTACACCACATTAGTAGAATCCAATATAGTCAAATTTGCTATAAAGCAAATAGGAACATACACAGCCTCCTGAAGCTGCAAAGTTACAGGACTGCCCTACCTCTCCCACTCCTCCCTTCCCAAGGCATATTGCACCTACAGGCTCGTGCTGGCTCTTGTTCTCAGACCTGCCACAAACCAAGAAATTTACTAAACCAACATAAAATGAAGCTGCCTATCAGAGCTGGAAAAAGTACAGGACCCTTGGCAGCCGGAAGTGCAAAATAGTTGCCATATTTTCATTACCAAGCAAGCTCCTAGCTTGGTTCTATAGTTGTGCTTCAGGACAGAGCATTCACTGTTAATTCTATCAGCAGGGTTCCTCCAGCAGCCACCAGCCTTCCCCTTAAACTGGTCAGTCTGCAAAGCTGAAGATTTAGATATTGCTGTATGTTTAACTAAACTATCTCCAAGATGTTCTCTGCTTCTCTAAACACCCCAGCAAATACAGGCCTTAAAATCTCCCTCACTTGAACATGCCTCCTGAAACCAAACTGTTTGACCTTACCACCAATACACTTTAAAGGGAAAAAACCTCAAGTATATTACACTAAACCAGTATAGTTATATAGGGGTCAACCAGAATAACACACTTGAGACTCATTCTATAGCTTCAGTCTAATCTAAAAGGAGGCTATTAAAAATGAGTTTAAGAGAATCCTATACATCTTAAAACCCCTCATAATTAAGTGCACATCTGAACTCAGTGACATTACTGGATACTTAAAATCCAAGTGAGGTGTTCACTACCATCCCAGTTAGTGAACCTTGAAATACTCTTCTGCAACTACAGACATGTCAGCACAAACCACTCAAATTTGTACGTAGAATAAAAGCTAGCTTGTTGTGAATGCTCAGATGAAGTCCCACACATTTATTCAGCTCTATGCTTACACCATTGACTCGGTTTAGCTCTGTTCTCGATACTTCAGTATATAATAGAAGTGTCTGCTCCTCTCTGAAAAAAATGCTAAGTGCCTAGAGTGAAACAGTTCACTGTATCCGTTTTTTAAATGCTTCTAGACAATCATGCTATTTTGCTAAGACGATGACTGAAGGATTTAGTTTTCTCTGGAATTTACAGCACACCTGCATAAGTTGGCCAGCCTTAGTATCTCCCCTCTACCATCCCATTATACTCTTTGTCTAAACTGATAAACTGATCTAGGTAATGTGTTAATTTGGTTTGGTATGGTGGAATTAACTGTTCAAATCATTCCAGCACCACCAGCGATGATATTTTATCTGACATTAAAGAAACATGCAGTGTCTGACACAGCATTTATGAAAGCTGAGGCAGAGTTCCTTTACACTGCCCTGGTGCTGAGCCACAGTAACCCCATTTGTACATTACTACAAATCTGGTTTTGTACTTGTCAGAACATTAATGGATATGTTACTATCTCAGGCTTTGCAAGAGCATACATCTCAGCCTTCACAAGCTTCTTACCTGGCCAGATGAGTCAAAAATCTTAGCTCTATGCAGACAAGTGAGAATTACAAAATAAGTATCTTTAAGTATCACTGCACTGCAGAACCAGACACTTCAAGAAAATGGCTTATTTCAGTTTCAATCACATATTAGTAGAGGAAGATGTAACAACTTTGGTGTTCAAGTAGTCCAACAATGAAGGATCAGCACAGGATACTAACAATGCAATATTGCACATTAAGTCCTAAGCCTATGATACAAAGCAAGTCCCTAGCTACATTCATTAGTACTATAGTTGGTATTTAGGTACTACAGATGAAACCTACAGTTGCACAAGCCCTTTGAATATTAAAACTTTGCTCAATTCTTTACTATTCCACTACAGAAACTACAGCTAAGCATATTCTAAATACTTATGTGTTTAGCTTTTAGATGAATACAGGGTAAGTTCAAAATTTGATCTGACCAGAGAAAGAAAGCCTGGATGCTGAGAAACACACAAGTCAGTCTTGATTCAGCAGCATACACAAAATAACCAAGCAGCACCCAGAATGAGACCTGCCCATATTAGGGAGAAGTTTTGCAGAGGCACTGGCCTGTACCTACATGCAGTTTAAAGCTAAGTGGCCTTTCTTGTAGTTTTCTGTGCTAACATTCTGGATTTGATCTCAATGTAATCTATTTAAACAAGGTGACCTTAGCATTTAACATTTCCCATTGTTTAAAGCAGAGCTAATGAAGAACATCTGGAATTTTGTACCAAGTAGACTGAACTCACTAGAAGTCTAATTCTTGCATTTCTTCCTTCTCTTTAATCTGTGTAATTATTTAAGTGTTACTAAATACCAGCAATGTCCATCCTGACTTAAAGAGAAAATAAAAAACCTGCCTTAACGTATTTCAATGGTTATCAGTACACATATTGCAGCTAATCCCATTTTATTTTGTCAAGTAAAAATCCTCCAAGTCAGTAACTGTGAAATACTTGAGAACATTACTTCTCATTCCATAATTGAGTCAAGTTTTCACTGGGAAGCAAAGCCTACAACTAAAAAAGGGGAACCAAAGAAACTAATTCTCAATAAAACACTACCACGGGCTTCTGCTCTTCAAAATTCCCTTTTTAAAGGCAAGTACGTGGATTGCGTTACTATTTCCTAAACTATTTTCCATAGCCAGACACCAGGACAATTCCAAACACTCTGGAAACTGCCTTCCTATACTCAAGCAAAGCATACTAGAATATGATGCATGAGAAACATTGGCAGCTAAGTTCCACACACAGCACTCCTGCATCCATTGGAATTCCAAACTGAAAATGCATTTGAGACCAACTCCTCCACTGATACGCAGGGTTATTACCCACCTCATTCCAAAGCTGCAAGATCCTGTTTGTGAAATTTCAAGTTAACTGCCAGCTACTGAAAGTCAAAGTGGTTTCTCCATTACACAAGCACCACATGTCTTAAATGGCTGCACATGCTCAGGGAATACCCAATGAAAACGGAGTACATCTACTGAAGTGTGAAAAACTGTCCATGCTAGAACAAGTAGCTTTCCACTATTCAAAACTTGAACAGTAGAACATGCCAAAAGAAGAGAAAAAAATCAAGTTTAGCAGTCTGCAATGTTTACTGCCTTATCAGCACAGACTTGTTACCGGAGTGCAAATAATTTCCATTCATACTGCCACCCAGGTACACCAATGAAATAGTCTCAGAAATATTGATAAGGATTTTAATTTATTTTTTGGGAAGTACATTTGAGTGCGTAATGAAATCAAGTCAACAGTCCCTCTCAAACAGGTTCCAAACCATGTTCACTCCTTTACTTCAGATTTCTGAAATAAAGAGTGAATAAGCTATGAATCAAATTTTCCTTGCCAGATAAAATCTTTCTTTGGAATGCAAGTCATTGGCCTGCTCTGAGCCTTTACCTTCAGGACTAAACCATGTTCTTATCACGAATCAAGCATATCAGGCAGTAGCACAAAACTGTTTCAGGCCAACTGGGAGGGGGATAACAGCAATTTAAAGAGATAAAGAACTACATCAAGAACTTGTTCCTATCAGCAATTAGCAGCTTCCACAGGTATACCACGCCACCATCCCAGTAACAGTACACCTTGCTAATGCCACCCAGACAGCACCAGGAGAAAAAGTTCTTTCGCAGCAGGGCTGGAATTCTTCGGCAGTAAATCCTATGACACTCCTAAAGACAGCTTAAGCTGTCTACATACTCATGCACAGCTCTTCATTAAAATAAAACAGATGACAAGTCTGTAGTAATCGAAGTAATAAGCATTTTAATCTTGTACTTAACTGTAAGACTTTGTTTTGAAATCAAGCATTTAACCTCAGAGCAATTTTTTATTCCCTCACCTGTTACCTACTATTTTTAGGAACCAATAGATGTATCAGTTACCTCATTAGCAGGCTACACAACAATAGGCAAATTCCTACCAATATGCCATGATCCAGAACAGCCAAACTCAATGCCTTGTCTAAACTGCCTACGCAGAGGAGCTGTAGCCCAGCCCATGGAAGTTGGCTACGTATCAGCATCTGCAGAGTTGCAATATTAGTTTCAAGCTTCCTGAAACACGTAGATACAATGCAGGCAAACCACACAAAAATCAGGAGCCTTTAAAGCACCTCCTAGCAGCCCGTGTATTTCTCTGCAGACAACTGCACGTGAGTAATGTTTCCTATTAGAATTATGTAGTTTATAAATAGCTGTTGAAGATTGATTATCTTAAACTACATTCACACCCTAAGTTTAGACATAAGGCACTGGCAACTTGATAATTTTACCTCAGCAGTATCTACGGAGTGCACAAAAAAGCACACACCCCTTGTATGCTCTGAACAAAGATACACAGAAAGACTGTTTGCATCTCATTTATTTTAAACTTAAGCTCTCCAGGGACATGCAGTTCATCTTGAATTAAAAAGAGGCACCTTGAATTGAAAATTGTATCCACATCAAAAGCAATTCCAAGCAGTACTCCTCACAAAACACTTCTTACCTAGAAGATCCCAAGCCAACTACTAAAGAAAATCATTCCCAAATGACACCAAGGTATTCAGCAATGGCACAAAGATGGCCAGAGAGTGTTTTAAAAGCTGCATATTGCTCCTGTTGCAGGTCTTCTATTGCTACTGCAGTTACAGCACTGTACACGGAGCAGGGTCTCGATCCTTTACATCCAAAGGTACATGATGGGTATTGCCAAGTCCCTCATATCAAAGGACAAATCACACCCAACACCCAAGATGTTTAAGGAAGCAAGAGCTCCAACAGGTGCACGAGGGCTTCAGCAAGACTTACAGGCAACGTTGAGGGCAAGTTTGAATGTAACCTTCTCCAGAAGGAACATGTTGTAAGGAAGCAGGTATCTGCCATAAGCCTCAAATCATCTTCTTCTCTTGGTTGAGCAAACAGCCATTGGGAAAGCCCTTTTACGAATATATTTTAATAGGAATTGCTATGGAGTGTCACTGAAGTACCATAATTTGACAGGAAGAGACTAACGAAAATCTTTATCAGTTTCAGTGGTAAGGTAGGCTGAAGGCTTTTTGATAGTTTAAGTCTTAACTTCCCACAAGACCGAGTGTAAAATGGCTCATTTCCTTTGTGTGACACCATTCTTTAATTGCAATTACAGGAACAAGCAAACATGTTTTGTCTGTAATTTTGAACTTGTTTGCTAAAATCTAGTTTATGAATATAAAGTTCAACAAGGAGAAGACCAAATTCTTACATAGTTCTCCAAATTACTTTTCAACTATGTCAAAAAGCTCAGCAGTAATAGAAGCCCTTGTCCTGGCACAATCCTGCCTACGCTGCCTTCTTCCCGGCCTCCATGTGGAGTAGTTCTACGCAGTTTTTGTCTGAAGCATTGCAGCAGGAGTAACAGTAGGATAGGGCTCATGGCCAGCCTCATTGTACCATCACCATTTGAGAAAACATGCATAGAATACTGCTGTGGTCCTCAGGACTGGGGGAGGAGGTAGAGGTGCAGCAGCTCTGCAGCAGTGAGTTGACTTAGGCTATAGGGTGCAGTACAAAGCAAGTATTTACAGAACTCTAATTAGACATTTGACTGTCTGGCACTTCATATTTTTCATGTACCAAGAATAAGACTCATCATTATCACTCTGTATTGCCCATTACTGCACTGTTCTTTCTTTAGTTTTTTGTGCCCACTTAATATAGACAAGTAGGAAAAAAATGGTCCATAAACAAGCTTAATTTTGGAGTATTCTTCGGGACTGAATGCTTGCAACATGGACTCTTAATAGTTGCATCATTAACCTATGGTTTCAAACTTCTGTACATTCAAGATCATAACAATCCTTGAGATGGGAAACATAGTTGCACATTATCTAAAGAAAAAACTTTACAGTGGGGATAGTGAGTTCACTATTCTGCCTCCACAGAATACGACAGTTTGCAGCATGTTCACGTTTTCAGCAACATTTCCTTTTTTTATACATAGCTTAAGGCTTTTTTTAAAAAAATGCTATACAAAGCATAGTCAGAAGACAGTGCATTTAAAAGGAAATTATTTCAAGACCACAAAAAAACATGAACTTCATTTGACTTTTGAATATGGTAGGGTAGGAGTCTTCAGGTGCTTGCCACTATTTCAACCACAAGATCTTTTCGCAGAACTAATTAGCAAATGACACTCCCCTTCCCCCAATCTTAGCAGCAAAGTAAACCCCCCGTTCAATACTTCAATTTGTTTAGTTGGGACTGAATGTATTACAACAGTAAGTATAGAACTTTTCTGAAATACTTTACATCCCAACTCTTCTCTAGAAAGCAGACTTACTCATACGAAGAAAAAAATCAAAGTGTTCTTAATTACATCAGCTCTTAATTTTTTTTTTCCTTTTTTCGCTGGTGACAGCCAGCAAACACTTCAAAATACCTAATCCCTACAAGCACATGCAACATAGAAATTTTTAGCTTTGAGCACCAGCTTAGTCATTCGGTAGATGAATGGCTCACATTTCACTACTAAGCAGGTATTACAATACAAAAGGAGCTCAACTGGTTTGCAACTTGATTCTAACTTAGCTATTGCTCTACAGTTTCAGCTTTGATTTCATTCTGTTCAACACAAATGAGCTTATTCAACTGCCTTAACAGAATCAGTACAGTGGGATATATTGTAGTCAGTTTTTATTTGTATCTATCAATTATAACAATTTAATTCCAACAAATTTCTGAAAGAGAAATGTTTATAAAACTTCATTTCATGCCAGCAACACTATCACTGATAACTACTCCTGGAAAACAGGTTAGCAGAAATTTTCATAGATGTCACAGCATCCTGCCAAAGTAGTACACAGTTTCAATTAACATCTCATATTAAGAGCCAGTTAACACAGAGGTCTTCAAAGCTTGCTTACAATTCTGAAACTGTGTTAAAGACTATGTGTTCAACAATTAACAGATTGTATCTACATCTATACCATACAAAGAAACTGTCACAGTTCCTGCCATACAATTATATTAAATGCTCTTGAGCAGTTTTAAAAAATTCGGTTTGTAATTTTTTAAATGTGAGGCTGAGCTGACAAACAGAACACCAGAGAGCATGAACATGTCAATGATGAAAGCATTTGCAGAATGTCACCTCTAAACTAGATCTGCAAATTACACCACCAGCAGGTGAATGGAAAGTCAAATGAGTGCTTTTGGAATCTTCCACATTTAAAGTCAAAACCAAGAGGAGTTCTGAAGTGCCTACATAACTCAGTTCATCTGTACATATTTCAGCTAGGATTTGCTGTAAGTCTTCCAGGATCGCCCAGACATTAACTATACAAACTGTCACCTTGTGGTATTTGCTACAGCACTGTATCACAGAGAACTGTATTACCACATCTGATGATTTCCATGTTAAGCACATTATTCAAAAAGGTCCGAATCATTTCAGAAGTCAAAAAGTTAACAGGAGCAACTCCCTCATGACACCAACAAGTCAGAGCTAAACACGTATTCTGTACTGCTTCTGGCATGGCACTAAAAGCTTCTACTGCCCATGAGCTCTCGGTGCATACACACACATGCACACACAGCATGGGCTATGCATTATCTCAAAAAAGGCAGTAATGTGCCCACTGGCAATTCAGATCTTTGCATAGCTAACTCTACCAATATATACAAAGAGGCAATTTGCTGAGAAATACCAAAAAGTGAAAAAGGAATAGTATACGCTAAGCATGCCTTTGAATGGAGACACTACCATCACTAACATACTACAAACGTTGAATACACCAATTACAAGCTCTCCCTCCAAGCTCCCTGACCAAAGACCACTGGGTAACAGTGATACAACACAAGAAGATCTGGATACACTGAATCTGAAAAGTCTAACAGCTTACCATACTGAGAGTAAACTCCTGGCGTAAGTACAACCTTCAGGTTTGCCCTGTATGCTTAAGACAAGCCTGCTTTTTCAACTTTGTCAGCTGATTACATCTATGTACCAAGCACACTGGCCCTGCAAATGTGTACATAGCTCTGCATCCACGGTGTAGGATACGCAAGTAGATTTTGTTTTGTGCTTCAAGCTTGCAGCTCTCATTTTCTGACAGTTCAGGAAGTGTGCCTGAACATAAATTTCACTTGTGCCCAAACAAATTTTCTGCAGATCATCAATTGGACCCCTTATTACTGCAAGTGAAAAGTCTAGCTATTGCAGACTTTACATACTCCCCCCTATAAAATACTTATGCCAAAAACGACAGCAAATAAACTAATACTCATTTTGGAGTTTTAGAAAGTAGCATCCTTTAATTTCAGCACTGGATGCATGAGGGAACGATTTCCATCAATCACACATAACAAGACAAGAGCTGGCGACAGAATATATTTCTCACTTACATGCACTTGCAAAAATTTTCCCAGAAATCTTCTGCATATTCTATTACTTTCCAAGGACTAATTTTAAACTTATTATGAACCTCCCAATAGCCAATTTTTTGATAATTGGAGCTTTGAGCCAGCTCTGTCTCACCTTGCATTTTAGACAGGGAAAGCCCACAAACAAAGGTGACTATAGAAGAAGATATCTGTTCAGCACAGACCATACTTAACATAAGATATTACCATTTCTCAAAAAACAGTTTCTGGAAACACACTGTTTGAAAAAAACACGCCATAAAAAAACATGCTCTAAGAGGGACATTCTGTAGTTTGGCTTGGAGGGGACCTTGAAGCCTATCCTGTTCCAATACCCCTGCCATCTGCAAGGACACATCCCACCAGACCAGGCTGCTCAGGGCCCCATCCAACCTGGCCTTGAATGCTTCCTGGGAAAGGGCATCCACACCTTCCCTGGGCAACCTGTGCCGGTTGTCTCACCATGCTCATTGTGAAGATTTTCTGACTAATGTGTAATCTTCCCCCTCCCAATTTAAAGCCATTCCCCTCATCCTGTCACTACTTACCCTTGTAAAAAGTCCCTCCCCAGCTTTCCTGCACCCCCTTCATAGTGGAAGGCCACTATGAGGTCTCCTCAGAGCCTTCTCTTCTCCAGGCTGAACCTCAACTCTCTCAGCCTGTCCTCAACACACTATTAAAAACCCCCGATGCTATCAGAAGGACATTCTGTAACTTCCAAAAAACAGTTAGTTAGATGAAACTTTACTCTAGCTTAAGAAATAGTCCACTTGCTGTAACAGTAACTACTTCTTGTATCACTGCAAGGCAGAAGTCTGAGTCTTCCACTGTTTCCAGACTCCCTCCCATGAAACAGTGTTCGAGCAATCTGCACTACAGCCACCCCACCCCTGCTTCTCCCAGCAGGGTCCCAGGGATGCCCCGCGTGTGGCAGATGGCCACGGGCTAACACAAGCCAGAAGGCACACCCCGGCCGCGGAAGGAGAACGCGCTGCCGCCTCCCCGGTAGAGAACACGTGTACGCCAGGAGCCGTGCGGGCCTCGGGCCTTTCTCCCTGCCTCCCTTGGTGGCTGGAGGGAAGCGGCAGCGCATTCCTGAGATGCCCATTGGGTGACACCCGCGTCCCACCCCTCCCCGGCGCTCATTGGCCTCGGCTCCTCAATGGGGGAAAGAGAGGCAGCGCCGTCCGGGAGCGCAGCCAAGAGACTCACGTGTAAATCGCGGCTCCAGCCACACTTCTGGAGGAGGAAAGGGAAGGGGGATAACCCCCCCTTCCCCCCACCCATAGGGAGACACGCGAAGGGTTCCCGGGAACCGCCCGCTTCCCTCCCTGAAGGAACCCGCCCGGCTGCAGCGCCGGAGATCGCCCTGAAACCGGCCACGTGAGGGAACCATCCATCCTCCTGGCTGCAGCAGTTGGAGCTCCCCTGTCCCTTTCCAGCTTCGGGGAACGAGATTCCTACCCACTCTCCCTGCAGTACAGCACAGCCCGCCCCAGCTGGGAGGGATTGAATGGCTTTGAATTTAAAGGGGGGAATATTTAGATTAGACATTAGGAAGAAATTCTTCATGATGACGGTGGTCAGGCACTGGCACGGGTTGCCCAGGGACGCTGTGGATGCCCCCCTCCCTGGAAGTCTTCAAGACCAGGTTGGATGGGGCCTTGAGCAGCCTGGTCTGGTGGGAGGTGCCCCTGCCCATGGCAGGGGGTTGGAACTGGATGGGATTTAAGGGCCCTTCCAACCCAAACGATTCATAGAATCACAGAATAGTTTAGGCTGTAAGGGACCTTAAAGCCCATCAAGTTCCACCCCCCCGCCACGGGCAGGGACACCTCCCACCAGACCAGGCTGTTCCAAGGCCCCATTGCATGATCTTTAAGGTCCCTTCCAACCCAAACCATGCTACGAATTTCCAAACCTTCCCACCCTGCAGCCAGCAAGAGCAAGAAGGCTCGCGGTAAGGCGGCTTCCCCCGTGCCTGGCAGCGCGGCAGGGTGCGAGCCCCGGTCCCCGGCAGCACTGCGACACCGCCCCCCCCCCCCGCCACATGTTGCCGCCAGCAGGGCCCGCGCGGGGCTGCACGAGGTGGCGGCACGGAATGGCTGCCCCCGGCCGCCTCGGGAGGTGGCTGTGGAAGGGCAGGGGAAGGTCACCCCCTGCCCTCCCGCCGCCGCGTTGCGTCGCGCTGTGCCGGGAGAAGCCGGGGCTGTCACCGACGGATGGAAGAGGCGACCACCAGCGGCTTCTGGCGAGCCACCCCGGAACCAGAGCCTCCCGCCAGACCGCGCACGGCCATTGCACATCCCCCCCTTCTCTCTCTCTCACTCGTGCCCGCCGCCTCCACCCGTCGGCCATTCACCGGCCCCCCGGCCATTAAAGGCAGCGCCCCCTCCACTACCTCTCCCCCTCCCCTTAAGACAGAGCCCCGCACCATCTCTCCCGCCCAATACTCCCCCGCCGCCTATTAAGACAGCGTCCCCCACCACCCCCACCTCGCCGTTCATTAAGGGCAGAGCCCACAACCACTGCCCCCCCAACTCCCCTCCTCATTAGGGGCAGCGCCCCCCCATCCATTAAGAGAAGAGTCCCCCTAACCATCGCTCCCCCCCAATTCTCCCCCTCCGCCCATTAAGGGAAGAGCCCCCCACCATCACTCACCCCCCAACTCCCCCCCCGCCCATCAAGGCTAGAGCCCCACCACCATCGCTCACTCCCAGATCCCCCCAATTGAGGGTATTGCCCCCCCACTGCCCCTTCTCATCAAGGGCAGAGCATCCCTCACTGGCCCCTAATCCATTAAGAGCAGAGCACCCCACCATCTCTCACCCCAACTCACCCCCCGCCAATTAAGGACAGAGACCCCCTACTGACACCTCCCACCCGTCCACAATAAGCAGAACCCCCATCACTCACGCCCCCCGCCCACTAAGGGCAGAGCCCTCCACTGCCGCCCCCGCCCGCTAAGGGCAGCGCCCCCCCGCCGGGTGCCGGACCTGGGGATGGTGCGGAGGTCGCCGGACCCTTTGCTCTGGTGCGGCTCCTGCTGCTGCCGGGCGAACCACACCTCCAACAGCTTCTCGGTCCCTTCGAAGAAGTGTGCACCGTTCTCCTTCATGGTGAGACAACTCGGCAACCAACAACCACAGAAATTAAACGACAACCAAACTGCCGCCCCCGGCCGCCACCGCTGCTGCTGTCGCCGCCGCCGGGTCCCGCTCCCTCCGAGCGGGTTTCACCTTCGAGGTTGCTTTTTTTTGTAATATTAATTTTAAAAAAAATAAAAAAAGAAAAATAAAATGAAGAAAAAAATTTTTTTTGTTTTTTCTTTTTAACTAGAGAGACCCCCCCCCGGCGTGCGCGGGGAGAGTGCGGCGTGAGCGTGGATTTCAGTCCGAGCGGGGGTGCGGGCGGGAGGGCGATGTGGTTCGGTTTCCTTGTAGTCCGTGTGTTCCCCTGTTACAGAGAAGAGCGTTGGGCGAGCGCTAGCTAATGTCGCCGGCCATACTGTGCAAGCGAGCGCCCGCCGCTCACGCAGCCGGCTTTATACCCCGCGATGCGCCGCGTCACCGCAGGATCGCGCTCACCATTGGTCTATC